>JAOVYW010030754.1:0-29381 GCA_025775045.1 Hiodon tergisus
TAACCCCCCCCCCCCCCCCCCACCCTGACACATTAGATCGAAAAAGCTTGGATTGTATGTAAAAGGAGGCAGACAACCAGTGACCCAATGGCTGATTTGGTGGATATTCACCAAAACAATGTGGTAAGTAACATTAATAGTACTTTCTCATTGCTTGGGTTTGTCTAATCTGATTTGAGATGTGTCTAATCATTGGTCAGGTGTGGGAATGATCATTTTCATAAACAAACCAAATTGCAGCATACACTGCTGTACACCGATACAATACTCTGGTGCAGAAAGGAACATGCCAACATGCTCATACAGGCATCTTGAAAAAGAATGTCTTACGGTATGGCCAAGTGTCAGGACTGCCGTAATGTGCTTGATTTGTTCATTAAGTAGACACTGTAGCATTCCTAAAAATGCTGTAGTATTTATTTCTAATTCGCATTTCTGTACTGAGTATTGTATAAAAAACTATAGCTCATGTTATAGCGCTCAGAAAAGGATACCTATTGTGAACAGTAGCTAAAATGATAATTTAGGGTATCTTCTTAGTAGTGATGCCCGCTTAAAACCTGGAGATGTGTTGGATAGGTATGTGGATGTGGTGCACAACGTCACTGGATGGAACTAAGGGCCCTCTTGCCTTGACCCAGCTGCTTACAAACTTGTTTAGTTCTATATATAGATTCCCAGGATATTCGCCTTACTTATACTGTTACAAAAATAGTTTTTGGAGGCTGGGGCAATGTGTGTCCCTGAAAATAATATTTTTTCAAACTGTTGTATTACGCTTATGATGTAAATGCCCTGAAGTGCACATAATACTGAAGGTTGATCTTTAGTACCTGTCTGCTTATCTATTGTTTATCTGTGATAACAGCCAATGGTGTGTATCTCCAACCCTCCCTCCTCTGTCCAACCGAACCCTCCCCAGTCGAGTGCAGGGACTGAGCAGCGGCACACTGAGGCAGGGGGTACTGGAGGGCGGGGCCGGGGGGAGACTGAGCTGAACGGGCAGCCTCCCTTGGCACGTCCCACCCAGGCCACTGTGACCGAGGAGGACGAAGACGAAGAGTTAACACTGAAGTATGGCGCTAAACATGTCATCATGCTGTTCGTCCCCGTCACGCTCTGCATGGTGGTGGTGGTGGCCACCATAAAGTCCGTCAGCTTCTATACCCAGAAGGATGGAGAGCAGCTGTGAGTAATGGTGGAGGGGAGAGTTGGGGTACTGACGGTGCAGTGGGTCGTTTAGAGGAAAATCGCAAGGAATGCAGTTTTCCTGCAGCACCTCTAGATGGGGATAATTCACCATCTAATCCATTCTGACCAAGTCAAAATGTTGAGATGAAGTAATCTTGCAGATTCACCTATTTGAATTGTTTTTAGAAATGACATAAATGCTGGAAGCGGTACTAAATGTGGTTTCTGTTGTGCAGGCTCTACACCCCCTTCAGAGAGGATACGGACACAGTGGGGCAGCGTGCCCTCAACTCTATTCTCAACGCAACTATCATGATCAGTGTCATTGTGGTCATGACCCTAGTATTGGTGCTCCTGTACAAATACCGCTGTTACAAGGTAAGCTCCGCTGCTCTCCACGGCACCCGATGATGAGTGGCCTGTGGTGGAGACCAGGACACACTCTTTCAGCCCTCCCAAACACTCTCTTCAGAAGACAAGCAAGTCCCAGAATGTCCATGTTTAGCTGGCCCTGCACTCGCAGTTAGCAGTTGATAAGCTAACGGTTACCGTGTTAGCTTTTAAAGTGGGGTCTCCAGTCCAGACTAAGCTATATAGCCTGCTATATAAATGCCGACATGTCTTTTCATGCTTTTATTGGATGTCAGTTTTTAAACAGTACTTTGTCTGCAGCCTGAGCCATGCCAATTCTGAGATCTGGAATGCTGCAACTTGAGGCTCCCTTGGGAAATGCCCTTTCAAGGCTCAATTGTGTTGTGGCCGTTTTGCTCGTATGCGCATAGGTTAATCTGTCCTACCCAGTCCAGTTCTGGAGTTCCAGTAGCATTCTAGTTATTGTGCTACATGGTCATACAGAACTGTATTAACATCTAATTAAACTAGTCATCTATGTATATCTAAAATAAAATATATTTTCCCCAAAAGGAGAGAGACAGTAAATATAGGGCTAATATGACCACTGCTCTGTGTCCAGTATACATAATCAATAGGCACAATTGACAGTGCTTTGCTGCACTGTCTCAAATGCTCTGTAGTCAAAAAAAAAAATAGCTGCTAATATGGCCAATTAATGCAAAAGAAAACCAAAGGTGGTTTAAAAGGGTATTTGTGGTTGTAATGACATTATCATGGAAAGGAAGAACATGAGCATGTATGAAAAATCTTTGACACGCTTACATGTGGCCTTGTATGAAATTGTACAGTGCTCATTATTTAATCACTTATGTCACTTAACTCATTAAGTGATGTCTCCCCATACTCCCCCTGGGTTGTAACTGATCTCTGTTCCCTGTCCAGGTGATTCATGGTTGGCTCTTCATCTCGTCCCTGCTGCTGCTCTTCTTCTTCTCCTTCATTTACCTGGGGTGAGTTGCCTTGAGGTTTCAGTACTGTATCGATTTCAGTGTTTGAAACTCTTAACATCCTCTATATACATTTGCATGTAATACATTGCCTTGGCATATGTAATGATCAGATCTATGTACTTTATTATAATTATAAAAGTCTTATTTACTTTTATACTAAAATGTAGTTTCTGGTGCAGGAAAAGGAGCTCTAAATAGTCATGTTTGCATTCCTGCAACTCTTGCTGTGCTATTGTGCACTTGGCTATGTCATGCATTCAAATCATTACCTTGTTACTGATCTTTATCGTTGTATTTTGATAATTGAAGTTAATGGCTGGATCTCACTGCACTTTAATGAGTAGCTTATGTGAAAGAAAGAGAGTAGTCCATGTGAACGGACAGAAGTACTGCTGTATGAAAAGGACGTGTCATTAAAATCAGAGGTGGAGCTGTTGTTAAATGTAGCTGCTAGTCATTTCTGTATAGGAGTGGGTAGGTCACCTGGGTACTGTAGATTCCCATTGAGTGGGGTATCTGTGAATTCTGCTCTGTACTAATAGTGAAGATCTATTTTGGATATTATCACAGTGTGACAATTGTGTAGTTAATAATGCAATTTGTTTACCTTTTATATCAGCATGATTTAAAAAAAATAATGTTCTACTAAAAATTTGTCATGAGACATTTAATGACATTTAATATTGGTGATGACAGGAAACCAATGTATGACCTGTTTTTTTCCCATGTGTGCTTCACCAGGCACAAAATATGTTTTTAAAATGTATTTATAATTCAGAGAATAATCAGCACAAAAAAATCAATAAATCTTGAAAATGCCAGAAATGGACCCTTTATTCATGGATGTACATTTTATGTATGTACATTAAATATTTTGGAAAAATGAGATTGTAAATGTGTTCATGCTTTTGCTTTTTTTCGTGGCTGTCCGGACGTGAAAACGTGCCCAATGTTGGCATACACGAAAGCTACTAAGGAAACCCTACTGATATTAACATACCGAAAGGGAAACGATGATGATGATGATGATGATGATGTTTATGAGGGGGACAACGAGTGGTCACAGGAAATAGTCATCAGGGGTTATTCAATAATTTATTTTTGCTTCAATTTGCTTGTTTCTTTCAAATGCTAAATTTTAATGAATGAAATGGGTTTACATTCCGTGTGGAATGAACCCCATAACACCATCATGCTGCATGTTGAGATTGTATTTAGTTGCCACTCATCTCGGTGCTGTCATATTATCAATGCAGTATCAGTGTTCAGTATTCTCACCAATATACAAAAGCTCTCACTAGTGCAACACACAGTGTTTGAATTGCTTAGAATTGAGATGATGGGATTGTTGTCTTTGTCGGACAGAGAAGTTTTTAAGACTTACAATGTGGCCATGGACTACATCACGTTGGCGTTGATCATCTGGAACTTCGGTGTGGTGGGGATGATCTGTATCCACTGGAAGGGCCCACTGCGTCTCCAGCAGGCCTACCTTATTATGATCAGTGCCCTCATGGCCCTTGTCTTCATCAAGTATCTGCCCGAATGGACTGCCTGGCTCATACTGGCTGTCATCTCTGTATACGGTGAGAGGGGTGGCTTGGGGGACTTCAATGACCGAATGCTCATAGACTCATAGACAAAAGGATGATTAATAACTGAACAAAACCAGTTGTTTAAAAAAAAACATACATATTTATATATTTTTCTCTTCATTTAATAGAAAGCATTTATATTGGTTAGTTTTAGATCAGAATTTAAAATTCAGTTTGAATGCAGTTATGTGTTTCTGTCACTCTGTAATCAAAGTGCCTCCTTCCTATCGACCAGATGTCCAGGTTCATTACTGTTCTAAGTCTCATCTCATCTTCTTTCTCCACTCTAGACCTGCTAGCGGTGCTGTGTCCCAAGGGTCCGTTGCGTATTTTGGTGGAGACGGCACAGGAAAGGAATGAGCCCATCTTTCCCGCTCTAATCTATTCCTGTGAGTGACACACACACACACACACACACACATACACACTCCACTCTCACAGTGGTTCCTACTCTACTTTGAGCTGACTGGGGATCGACTCTCTTTTCAGCTACCATGGTGTGGCTGGTGGGCATGGCAGACAGTGGGGAGACCCGGAAAAACAACACTCCCAGCTCTATTGTGCCTGAGAGCCCGGGTGAGTCTCACAACACTGCACCCCAGTCAAACAATGAATACAATGCAATACTTAAGCTTCCCCAGATTCTTTTTCAAGTAAATAATAACACCCACAAGTGAAGGGTATGAATGAGCCAGTTTACCAAAACCCTTGAGCAGCTGCTGGGTTGTCCTCAGTTCTGGTGATTAATGATCCTCTGCATTCACAGCAGTTGGCCAAGCCCAGCAGGGGGAAGATGACGGGGGCTTTACGTCGACCTGGGTAGGGCAACAGGAACACCAGCTGGGCCCTCTGCAATCCACTGATGAGACCAGACGAGAGATCCAACAGTTGCCCTCAGCACGCCCACCCCCAGATGACGATGAAGAGAGTGAGTGATGGACAGTATTTTGTATAGTTGTCTTTCATTTAAATGAAGATGTTATGCATTTTCTCATTCATTTTTCAACATATCCAAGTTGGCGTCAACTTACTTAATTATAATCAAAAATACAGAATGAATACAGAATGATGGATTGTCGAGCTGTCAGTCAACCTGAGAATCAGATTCGCTAACTTAAAATCCTGAAACTGAGTTACTAGAGAATTTAGCTTCTTTCTATTTCCATGTGTTGTTTTCAATGGAGCAATTCAACCAGATAACCCAATTAAGGTTGATTGTCTAATTTAACCTTATATTCTGGTTTGTTAAATTCTATTTTATCTAATCTTTTAGTAAGTTTTGTAGTGTGTTGAATTAGCTAAAATAAGGAAATCAAGTCTTTCATCGGGATGACGTTACTACCTTAAATGCTCATTCTGTTTTTTGTAATTTGTCAACATTTATCAGCTCTCTCCACTCTATTTAGCTTGGTAACCATGTCCATACAACTATTAGAATAGGTCGATTTCTTTGTGAAGTATTTTCAGTGGTCACTGTTTCTATCATGAGTACAGCTTTTTGTTTTCTGACGTCACAATTCACAAGTGTGCCCAGATCATGAGTGAAAATGTATCCCTACTCTGATCAAGAAGGTCTTGAACATTTCCTGTTGTGTGCTCCCAGGGGGTGTGAAGCTGGGCTTGGGAGACTTCATCTTCTATAGCATGCTGGTGGGGAAGGCTTCGGCTGCGGCGAGCGGAGATTGGAACACCACACTGGCCTGCTTTGTGGCCATTCTAATCGTGAGTAATATGCTTACCATTACACCAGCACTGCCTGAGTTCTCCGCCACACTCCACATCTGATCCCCCCAGTAATTTCACCCCTTATGCTCTCACTTGTCCCCTGAACTCCACTCTAGTAGGTTTTTTCGGGCTCATTGATTATTGTTATTAACCGATTAGTTCTTGAATTAGTAATAACCTTTTATTACCCTCTTCAATCTTCCCACCCACTTTACAGGGCCTGTGTCTGACCCTGCTTCTCCTGGCAATCTTTAAGAAAGCCCTGCCTGCTCTGCCAATCTCCATTACCTTTGGCCTGGTATTCTACTTCGCCACGGACAACCTGGTGCGCCCCTTCATGGACCAACTGGCCCTACACCAGTTCTACATTTAATGGGACGTTATATGCCCTCCCTTACTCTTACTCTCCAGCCAACGCCACTACTGAAGATTTCTGTATCATGCCCTACAACTCTCCCTGTCACTCGCTGAGGCAATATGGGGGTGACCCCTGGCCCCTTCCTGGACTTTACTGGAATAAAGATACTGTTTTTGCTGTTTTTTCCCACTTTTGTGAGAAGGGGACTTTCTTTTGCCCGCCTCAAGAAACTAATCTTTAATTTGAATCCTAAGCAATGATTTATGACACCCCCCCAACCATGAATTCTTTTGTGGAGGTTTGTAATCTTGGGCCTTGGTCTTAACTGGTGCTGTGGAGAAAGAGTTCAATATGCTTCTGGACTCTACTAATGCTCCTAATTGTTGGTATGCCTGCTGATAAGGGATATAATAAAATAAAACAAAATTAATCCTATAAAACGCTTCAGTTCCCTAATGATAAGTCTCATAATATCTATAAGAACCAAGATACATTTTCTTTTGTTTATAAATGAACTGCTTTCCTTAAGTGAAGTGTTTGTAGTATTCGAGCTGGCTTAGAGTGATTGGGGAATTATTTGAAATGACACAACACTGTTGGGAATTTGTCATTTTCTAAACTAAACCTAATTTTAATGAGGGAAATACATTTTTAAGTACAGCTGGCCAACAATAGTTTGTAAAAGGGTGTTTGAGGAATGTTTGGGGTGTCTATAACTTTTTTTTTTATGTGTATTGTTTTGTCACTCCCAAGGCCTGCAAGTTCACGTTTTCTCCCGAAAACAACTTGTTGCCTCACGGCTTTGTTTTGATCACTGCTGTGTTTCTCCTCAGAAATGGATACAGCAAAATCTTACTCCTTGTGCACTTTCTGGGGAATGCAAGGAACCTTCGACTACTTCACATTTTTGATTAGGAGGGTAGAGATTCTAGTGTCATTTTTTAGAGAGTTGACTGCCCAGGGGATGGTAAATGGTTTGAAGCATTAATGCTGTTATTTGTTTACAGATGGGAGAATGGCTCATGCATTTGCTAGTCTGTTCTTCCCCCTGTAGGATGCTTTCTGTCAAGGTTCTGCTTTTCTTTTTTTCTTTTTAAAGAATCAATTTTCTGTGATTTTCTCCAATTTTTGTAAGTTGTCAAAAGATTCCTAAATAAAGGCGATGCATGAGCGAATGCGTTCTCTCTGCACCATACAGACCCTTTATATGCTTTTGTGGGTATGTGTCATAGTGTGTGTATTTTGAAAAGACAGATATGTGACCTTGCTGTGCAGAGTTTCATTCCCATACCATTAAGGTTACCCATGTAATGTGAAAAGCGGCATGATTATTACCGATGTTAACGGGCGAGACTTCATTGTTGATGAAGACTCCTAAGATGATTCCAGAAAGTTATCAGATCAAAAACGAATAGGTCTATTGGTAAGAACCTTTTGTATGTTTTGAGGTTGTTTACCAAAAATAAATTATACCAGTGCAATATTGAGGTTAGTTTTAACAAGGAGGAGACATATTTTGTTTGTATTGTTGAACATTGGTTTCCTAATTAAGTGCATGCCTGGTCAGGTTCTGTTATTAGAATTGGTACATTCAGACACTGGGAAACGTTTGGAAATTCCATTGAGTATTGGTTTGCTGGTATTTTCTGCCAACTGCCTCGCAGTGAGTGACTGGCACACTGCCCAGATCTCTGGAGGCATCACTATCACCATAGAGACAGTTTGGTCATTCCAGCTAGGAATGTGCCTCATAGCTGGTTGATTCAGGAATTTAGTTCCAAAATGTACTTTCGCTTACATAACTGCGTAACTTACTGTGAACAGTCAAAGGTCTGAACTAAAGTGTAGGAATTAACCACTGCTATGATATGAAATATAAAATGCATTAAAAAAAATTCAAACAGGAATACTTCTATTTATATTATGCACATGAGAAAATATATCAAGTATCAAGATGTTGATATCCCTAAATCTTTTAGAATTTGACTTCTAGTCTGATCTGCACTCAGCAGTTTAAACTGCTTAACTAGCTATTGTAAGAGGCAATTTTTTTCAGTCAAAAATTAATAGAATGTGGTCACCACTGAATGAAAAATAAAAAGATTGCAGATAATGGCAGATGGGATTTGGCCCAAATCTTACCATGAAGCAGAGGCAAGGACGTGCCTCCCCCCTGGTTTCTAAATGCTATAAATCGTCCCAGTTTGTTCCACAAATCATTCAAAAGTTGCAGACTTTAGGAATGGTGTGGCTCTGGAAATCATATGTAGACAAGAGACTGGATTGTAGGCCACAAAGGAACATGTATTGAGAGTCCACATGGATAAGAGCATCCTGTCAGCATTTGTCATTGGATTCTCTTCAGTTTGCTTCATTTTGGTCCTTTCCCCTCACTGCTGGTGAAATGCATTTAACTGGAACTAGCCACAAAGTAATTGCTTAAATAAATGACAGACGCTACATACATAAATTTTCTGTCATTAGAAGTTGCTCATAAATACTCACTTGACAGAAAAACACAGCTAAGTGTGGGGTAGAGACTGGGGACAGCTTAAGAAACATGTTGTCATCCAGAAAATCAAATTAAAGCACATTAACATGGATTTATGTTTAAAACCCCCTAAACTTATTATTATCTTTTTTTTTAATCCATTCACTTGTTGATTCAATAGGTGGTTTCCCATAAGTTTAGTCTTAATCAATTGTTTTTGTGATAAACCATATAGTTTATCTAATTTCTGAGTTACATCCCGTTTAGGGAAAACGTCGAAATGTTGTTTGTTATTTGTTTTGCTTTCTGAGTTGTTTTTGCAAAGTGACATTTTGAATAGGAAGTGTCGTTTATCATATAGGCTAATGACAAGTCCAGTAAAGGCCTATATCAACATTTTGAAGTAACTGCCGAGGATAACGTTTCCTTTTTAAGCGTAGAACGACGGAGTAGGTTCTAAACATACTCTCTTCAAATTAGTTATTAGCTAAATCTAATTCATTGGTCCGTATAAAATCCGAGGTAAGTAACGCATTTATAACAAACATTGTATGAACCCTATCATTAAATAGGCTAACTGGGCATATGATTTCACAATTTGACATGATTTCACAGTTTTACAGATCCACTGCCGACTAATACCCCCATTTCTGTAGGCGATACAATATAATTGCCTCGGGCAAGTTGTGGTGAGTAGAGTGGCGCAGAGAATGTTTTAACTTCGAGAGCAGTCTTTCTCCCCCTACCCGGTTTCCTGTGGAGAGGAAGGGGCGAAAGTTCCAACTGGATAAATTGACCTGCCTGGAATAACATAATATTACAAAATAATACGATTAACAGTCGAATGAGTTAATCGTAATTTGATGCCTCCTATCTCTTCTGAACATCAGCACTAATAGCTATCGTTTTATATGAGTGGTAATACCAGGTTTGCAGGTCGAAATCCCCAGGTGTTCAGAGAGAGTTGGATGAACGTTATTTTCCACTAGGTAAGATGCATGTTTTTTTCTAAAACCACTGGTGCGGAAAAATCTTTGTCACGGCTTTGAAAATAATATTAGCTTACTGACGAGTTTGATCCAATACAAATTGTTTTGTTTTGTAAATTGATTATGAATAGCCTACAACTTTTCCCCACTGTAACTATGTTTGGCAATTTCGAATATCGTTTCGAGAACAAGTACTGCTTCGATGTTAACAAAAGCAGCGATACAACACTTATACCAATACAAATGACTGATTTTGTTGTTGAACACGTTGAAATTTTGTGTTTTGCAGAACCTAGTTAGAAACGTGTAACATGCAGAGATTTTCCAGTGTATTTAATCGTAATTCTCTAACGAAGTCGAATGCGATAGTCAACATATACTTTATTGCGATAATGTTTTATAATTATTTCCAAATACAGAAGTTTTTTATCTAGCTTTTCAAAATGATTGACGTTGTTGAGTTTGACTATATTAAACATCAGCCACTGCAGTTGCTTGTATGGCTAAACATTTTGACATGCTATTGACTTCTATAAGAAAATTCAGGGTTATGGGGATACAAATGGTTAAAAAAAAAAACTAGTTTGATCCTTAACTATATTCTCTTAAATGCTGCTATTGTAATATGAGAAGGTCTCGATTACCATTTACATACACACATCTCATTCAAATCTGCCCTTTTAGGACATAATGGGGGGATACGAATGATCTTTAATTAGCAATAAGCCCACTCTTCTTATGGTATTGATCCTAGTAAACGTTTTAAATTTCCTTGCACCGTAAAAATTCTGATTATAAAATGTTAGCCAATCGGTTCATTAATTTATATAGCTATTAAATATTATAATATCTTTTCATTTCCCATCGTGAAAACTATATGGATAATATCGGAAAGGTTTTGTTAAATCAGTCTTTAGACTCAGCAGCACATATAAAATAAAAATAAATCAGTGTAAATGAATGCAAGAGGTGCTCATTACCATTACTATTATAATCGGTGTTGTGTAGTCCAAAGGGAAGGAAAGTGAGGGTTTTCAAGAAGAGAGTCACTGAAAGTTGGAGTGGGGTCTCTTGGTGTATATTGTGGTTTCTGTCATGGATGGTTCGACTATACAAAATCACAATGTTCAGAGGTGTGTGTCAAAGCTGTGGGTCTCTGAGAAACAAAATTGTTTTATTCAAACTAATGGATAGTGGTGGTAGTGTTAGTGAAAAAAGAATATGGTAGGGTTAGGGTTAGTAGTGAAAATAGTAATGATTAGTTAAAATGTACTTTAAATGTGGCGATGCAGTTTAGAGTTTACTTTAAACGTTTTGTGTAGCAAGCACAGACAACGTCAATTTCTCCTTAAGAATTTCCCGGCATGTTTTCAAGTGTTAGAGAGGAGGGTTGGAGGGGGTGGGGGGGGTCGAACAAGCCCATTCAGCTGCTGGTATGTGTCTGAGCATTGAATCGTAGCACAGAAATCTGCTCCATTTACAGTTAAGATAATTAGGACCCAGACAATGGTCTCATAGAACTGCTGCCCAGAAGCACTGACATCAATAATGAGTTTAAAGTGGGTTCAAGTTATGAGCAGTCAGATCAGCTTAAGATGGACAGCTTGTCCCGGCTTCTCTGGCAGAGCTAGCGCCAACTTCCTTCCCACTCTCATGGGCAGCCTTTACCCCTGGTTGGAGAAGTTGGCAGTGTGCATCTTCTTTACCCCTCAGTCATAGCGCTTGGCAGCTTCTGGAACCCTGCTGCCTTGATAACAACAGGGGAAAACAAACAATAAACAAATAAGCAGTGTGAGACACATAGAGTAAATATCTAGTATCAATTAAAAAATTAGAAAATGAGGTGGTAGCCACAGAGATATTTATGCTTCCAATGTTCTATCCACACCCTCTGTTCATTCTCTTTTGAACACAGAATGATAGGCTGGGACATTGAATTCTATTGAGCCATGTGCTGTGAATTAGCAGAAAAAAACATGCTCCTACTTAATGTTGGCACGCGCAGCTCTGTTAATTTGCTTTGTGTAAAAAATATTTCTGTTAAATACATGATGTTAGATATTTTAAACATTTCATTTTTTATTTTTTAGAACTCTTAAACAATAAGAGGTGAGTTCTTTACTAATATCTATCTTTTTCTCCTTAACTCCAGTGCCTATCTTCTGGCAAGCATGAAGTTTGTGTGGGCTCTGGCTGTCCTACACCTGCTTCCCCTTCCAACAGTCCTTGTGAGTCTAATGTAGTTCCCAGTACAGTACAGAACAGTACAGCTTAGCCATGTGAGGTCTCAGTGTGTTTTCCTCCAGAGTTTGTAGTTGGGTGGCTATTACATCCAAAGGGGTGTCAAGTATTTAGCAATCATTAGCTGTAAAAAAAATCTGTTGTAAGTATTAATTAAAATAATTCATGTAATTTGTGCAGTGGTGGCTTGCTTGTGCCATCTGAAAGAATTTTGATTTGTTTTGTTGCAAAAAATAAAGATCAGCACTGACTGGAGGGTGTTTAGCTTATGTTTGACTTTTGTGGGTGGGTGTTGTATAAAAAAGTACTATAAAAAAATTAGTTCAGAGAATGTGGCATAGTCAAGTCCATGATTTGTGACCAGTGGAATAGGCCTTACCTTGTGAAATTGTGGTGGAGCATGAAGAGTCATTCTGAGTGTTTAAGCTCTCCGGTATTCAGGTGGCCAGTGCTGATTCCTGGGAGGACTGGGGGACATGGGGTGAGTGCAGCCGCAGCTGTGGCAGCGGCGTGACCACCAGAACTCGGAAATGCGCCACCCGAAGGTACGCTCTCACATATATGCACAAATAAGTAAAGCGCATACTAATAGTTCAGTCGAATCAAATTATTAACATAATATCTGAAAACTTTGGGCATCACTGTATTGTAGTGTTTAAGGCTGTGGATTTATTATAACTTTTTTAAAATTTGAAATCGTCGATTATTTTATTATTATGCCTTATTTTATATATGCCTGGTCCTGCAGCACCGTAATGTGTGCAGGTTTTCAGTCCATTTAAGTACTAGATTAGCCTTTCCTTATAGCACTGAAACTTCCTAGAAGGGGTCCCTCCTGGGTCCAGGCTCGAGAACCACTGGTAGAGGTATTGAAAAGGGTGTGCAATGCATTAGGAGTATGATCTCCTGCACTGTAGCCTGATGGCTATAAATCAGAGCAGAGGAATCTGCTTTGCGTGTTTCCTCTTGCACCTCACCCTATGATGGCACTTGTAGAGAGGCGTTGAGGCCTCTGTCTGTGGTGCCCAGGGGTCTTCACTTTTACAGGGGATGTGGAGTTCTGCCTAAGTGTGTGACCCCAGACTCAGACTCGCTCTGATAAAGTCTGTATAACATTTCAGCTTCTAGCTCTGCTATTTAACATGCTATCAATAAATAGGGCTAGAATTCTTCTGTGTGTGGCTTTTGGCACCAAGGTGGGTCTGGGTCCTGATATAAACATAAAATATGTGCCTTCATCAATGTTTGTGGGGCTAATATATTTGAGAAAATATTCAATTTGAACCCTATATCAATTGGTCAATAATATTGCAAAAAGTCAAATTGTATATGTTTAGTTGATTGTTTTAATTGGTTAAAAAATATGAAAAGGGTTTGATTTAAATTGAATATACCGTTTGGGAAAATTGGAATAGGTTTGTCATATATTTGGCATGACCTTCTCCAAATTCTCTGCCTTTGGGGGAACATATCTGTAGTAAATAATGGAGTGACATATAACATCAAGACAAGTCTAACCACATGTTAGTGCACCTTTACTGTCTTTGGGGCAGGGTGGAGCTATGAAGTGGCACATTTTAAACTGGGATCTGGATAAAATTATAATGCTTAAGCTAAACTACTTCAGCTGTATGCTCTGATGGAGGCAATGAACTAATTCTATACTCCACTGGCAACCTCTAGTTGACCTTAGCAGTAGTGTTTATCCATGTGAAGGCAGAGACAGAGACAGATTTTTCGTAGTGAGTAAAATTAAAAATAGTGCCTGTGTGCACAGTTCAGTTGACATACTTTTCATAAGTTATACTGACATGGTCAAAGATCGTGCTGTGGTTTTATACCCTCACAATTGGAGACGCTCTCTTGTTAAAGGGATCCGACAAAATGAAAGACCATTTGTAAAATCAAAAAAGTGTTGTTTAGAATGGGTTAACTCTTAATTTTATATATATATATATATATATATATATATATACACACACACACACACACACAAAAATAGGGCATGTTCCCATCACTCAATATAATGTAAAAAACATTAAAACTTGTAACACAACTGTTGTTGTTTCGATATGCTGTTCACAGCAGTAGATTCCTAGTGATATTTTCAAGAAAGAAGCAGTACTTTTGTGGTTCGGTTACTGAATGCTTGAACAGATTGACAAGAGCAGATCTTTTGTTTCATTGCTTTCTTCTTTTATTTTTTAAATAAAAGCTATGAATGAGTTTAAAGGGATTCTGTAGAAATTGCTACGTGAATTCAATCCATTTAAAAAATATGTTTTGTGTACCTAGTAGTTGGGTAGTAAAAACATTAAGCTAACAGCCACCTGGTCATGATTATGAACAGCAATGAGTTCAAAGAAAAAAGGGATATTCCACAACATTAAAAGGTGTCTTGAATTTATGCCACCCCTCACCCTGCCCGTGCAGAAAAGTATCCTGTGCCTGCAGCCCATTTGTGCTAGCAATGTTCCCTCCTCTAGCTTCCCCTAGGGCAAACACAGTGACTTTCCTAACCCAGCCGTTCTAGGAGGCCAAGAAAGATTTATGATGGGGATTTAGGGTCAAAACAAACACTATTGCAAACTGCAATTTGGGATGACTAGACAACATAGTCTGTGGAGGCATTTCATGTGGAATTAATTAAAAGTCCTAACTTCGTCCATCACTATGATTCACTACCAGTAAAAGTGGGGGGGGGGGGGGGTATGGGTGTGGAGGCAGGGGTAAAGATCGCTTTTCTGTGGTTGGACTAGAGACTTTTTTTGCTGGACCTAATTGGACTTGAAAGTGCTGTGGTACAGTTTGGAACAGCTAACTGTTCAAAGAAAAAAGGGGATATTCCACAGCACTAAAAGGTGAACTGCCTTGAATCCATGCCCTCTACCACTCTGCCAGTGCTTGCAGTCCCCCCTCCCACTTCCCCTGGAGACAAACACAACGTAAGTGAGGAGAACAAACACAGTCTGCTCTTCTACCTATCTGCCTGCTGCCTGCTTTGTCCTGTCGACGGGATGAGTCAGGAGCTGCTGTCTCACCTTAAAGGGTGCGGCGTGTCTTTCTTCTGGGTGTGTCCTTCAGTCCTTATCATACTGTTTTTTTGTTTAACTGCTGGTCAGGGAACTAAATACTGTAGCACAGGGAATGTCTGGCAGTGCTTTAGGCTTAGAAAGCACAGAAATAAAAAACATTTTCCCAAACATTCCATTCCCCTGGGTGACAACGCCTACCACGCCCTGAACACCTGAGCCAACCACGTACCTCCCAAGGAGAGAATTGGCCCTTCAGCGTTGTACAAGAAGGTGCACCATAACATAAGAGAGCACTCACAGAATGTCTTCGGTGCTTGTGTTCAGTGCTGTCAGTTGCCGAGTGTTGTTTATCCCTCTCTTTCTAGTCTAATCTCGTCTATTTTCCTGTGGATACCTCTTTATGAAGACTTTTCCTCTGAGAAATAGAGTGCCCTTGGCTCAGTCTATATATGACTCTGTTGTTTTGACTGACCTCTGACTTCTGTGTCTGGCCTCCCTGTCATTGTTTCTGTCACAGGACTGATGGAGGAAGCAGCTGTGTTGGACCTGATAAGTCTTACCGTTCCTGCAATATCCAGGTACGCACAGACGGAAACACACACACGCACCCACGCACATTCATCCTGGCCCACCTTCCGTCCTGCCAGTGGCACACAGGTCTCTGCTTCTGTGTGTGTGTGTTATTAAAATGTATTTAATGTATGTTTATTTTGGTATTTTTCAACTAATTTTGGGAGAGATACTTATGTGCTGAAAGTACCTGTGCGCTGTTATGAGATTTCCTCTAGCACCCAACCATTAAGTGACTTCAATCCCTGTTTATACGCACATCAGTCATATCTAATTAAAATGTAGTGATTTTTGGAGTCTGACTTTGATTTTAAAAGGAAGTTGTGATGAAAAGAGCGTTTGTAAGTTATAAATGAAATTACAAAGCTGTGCAACTTTTTGCTCTTTGTTCTTTTATGGTTCAGTCATGCCAAGGAGTTGGATTTTATCACACTGCCAACATTTTCTCTTTTTGTGGTGGATGTTGGTTGAAAAAGAGTCCATGAACATAAACCCCTCTTATCATTTGTAATAACACAATAACACAAAAACATTCACAGTGAAAGCCATTTTGTTTACTGCTCTGAGAGCACTTAGGAGGCTCCAGCCTGTGTTTCAGAGTATTGCGTTAGGAAGTTCCCAGCTTTTCTAAAGTTGAGCCCCCCCTTCCTGCCATGCCTCACCAAGGACTGCCCTGAGGGATCCAGAGACTTTCGAGACGAGCAGTGTGCACAGTTTGATGGAAAAGACTTCCAAGGAAAACGCTACAAGTGGCTGCCATACTATGGAGGTACAGATGGGCAGGGCTTCTGCAGAAAGGTCTGCGTGTTATACAGTTATTTCAGTCATTTTAGCAGGATAGCTGAGCTGATGATACATAACAATTACATGGCCTCCCATAATAGCATTTTGAAGTGCTGTTTTGAATTGAACGTTACTAAACACATTAGCGTAATAACAAACCAGTGAAAGCATAATGAATGGGGCTATAACAGCGACTGGTTTCTTCCTTAAGCAGATAACCCATGTGAACTTAACTGCATACCCAAAGGGGAGAATTTTTTTTACCGCCATAATCCAGCGGTGGTGGACGGCACGCCCTGTTACCCTGGGCGCCGGGACATCTGTGTCGAGGGAGTGTGTAAGGTGAGCGACATTCACTGCACTGTAGCCTACATTGTAACCTATATTTCCTCCATCGTCTCCATATTAACAACTGTGGTGTTGATGCTTTTTTAGTGTCCTGACTTAATTTGCCCATTCACTTTACACCTTTGTAGCGGCTGGGGTGTGACAACATGCTCGAGTCGCCCCAACAGGAAGACCCGTGTCTGCAGTGCGGGGGAAACGGAGCGTCCTGCTATCAGGTTCAGAGCACCTTCTCCATGCAAAATTTGCCTGCAGGTACGCTGTTAGCCGAGTGCTGAGCTGTGTGACATTTCCGAGATGTTCCTTGGACTACCCACTGAGGCACTTCACATGGCAGACACTTGGAACATTATCACTTCTTTTCCTCTCCAGGTTACAATCAGATGTTCATCATTCCTGTCGGAGCCACCACCATTCGCATTCGAGAGATGGTTCCTACTCGCAACTACCTAGGTGAGTGTGACGCACAAATGATAAATAGGATTTGGGATGAATAGAAGTCACAGGGACAGGGAGTAGGTAGTTAGGAAACTCTTTGATTCACCTCCCAAGGTCAGCTCTTTTGGAAAGGTTCAATTCTGCTTTCAATCCTAGGTATGAACAAATGTAGGACATCCAAAAGTCACGCAGAAGCAGCCAAAAATCATACCGATGGTGTCTCCATTTGTTAGCCAGTTATCTTCCTTCTCCTGTTCAAGTCTATCAATTGAAATTATTTTCTATAACTTTATCCAGTAAATGGATTTGTCTGTTCACACAATTAAAGATGAAAATAAGTAACTGTATTTGTAATAAGAAGTGTGATTACTGGAGAACCATTTCCAGCAATGTGGTTCTGCCTTTGACTGCTTTGCTTGTTGTCTTCTCAGCCATCAAGAACCTGCGTGGCGAGTACTATCTGAACGGACACTGGGTGATTGATTACTCACGCGCTGCCCCCATTGCTGGCACCACACTGTACTACCAAAGAGGCGCCGAAGGAGACATGGCCTCGGAGACCATCACGGGACGAGGCCCCACCACGGAGCCCCTGGTTGTTGAGGTTAGACTCCACTGACCCTCAAGGCAAAAAGAACAAAGCTAAATATTCATCCAAACCATTAAAAACTCAATAAATGGAAGCTGTTCTGTTTCACTATACGGATACGCAGATTCCCACAGTTTTTTGACGTACCGCAAACCTCTCTCCTTCACAGTTGATCAGCCAGGAGCGGAACCAGGGTGTGGAATATGAGTACTACCTATCCCAGAGCCGTTCCACTGAAGGGTATTTCTGGAGTTACGGCTCGTGGTCTGAGTGCAGTAAAGACTGCGGATCAGGTTAGTCCCATGGCCCTCCCAAGCCACTATATTTTCAAAATTGATATAGAATTGAAAATGAACATAGGTTCTTATGCTATCAAAACATGTATATGTATATATATATATATATTTAAAATGCACTGGTGATAAGAGTAACTCCCTCTACCTCTCTACCACTCTTCCCAGGGTACCAGTCTCGTTTAGTCTTCTGTGCAATTGATAACGAGGCCTATCCGGATTACCTGTGCTCTGCCATGCCACGCCCTCATGGTAACCGCACCTGCAACCTGCAGCCATGTCCACAGACTCGCAGGTGAGCTACAGCAAACCAGGAAAGTCTGTTTAAAAATAAGAATAAAAGACTATGTTACCAAATTATATAAAAATTTTATAAAAAAACTAAGAATAATTTGCTCCAAAATTCTGGTTTTGGTGACAGTGACCAATATTAAGTGTCTCTGGAAAGAGATCCCTCTTTACCACCAGTATGATGTGTGAGTAAACCAGCAAATGTCAAATGAGCAGTTTACAACTGCAGATTGGACAAGGCATAGATGAGTCTGTAACTCAGGTATGAAGGTGCACATGACCAGTGAGCCAGGTAGGATACTGAGTAGGGCAGTAAAAAGTTAATTTCCCTTAGGGTATGCACTGTTTATGTGTGTTATGTACCTGGGAGAGAGCGCCCTGCTACTGTCAGGCTCTCACAGCTCTTGGTGTGTTGTTCCTGTTCAAAAGGATGGCGTACCTGTACCGACCGCAATTGTGGAGGCCCTTGGAAGGGCCCAGAACATTGGTGTACAGGTAACTGGGGGCCCCAGAAGTCTGGGGCCACTGTGGGAGCAAGGGGCCTCAGTACTGCCGGAATACAAACACTGGTGAAAAGTGATAAAATATGTTACGCTTGCTCTTTTTATGTAAATATTAAAAATTTAAATTAATTTAAAAAATTTAAAAAGCAGTGGAACTGAACAAATCTTGGTCAGGAAAGCCAACACAAAGGAGTTTCAAACATTTTCCTTCTAATAGGTCAACACCTTTATTGTGTTTGAGCTCGGTCTGTACTATGGTCCATGACTCATATGAGGGATTATCCTGTCTTTGCTTTGGTGCTGGTAAGCATTTGGCAACCGTCCAGATCAGAGATCCTCTTGTTTTCAGTTTTGTTTCTTTTAAATCTGCAACAGCAAATGATAAACAACCTGTGGAAAAAATGGTTTTTGTCTTGGACCTTTGACCACTAATCTTCTGATCTCTTATCTAGGTTGTTGCCTGGTTGCTATAGTGGAAATCAGTATCTGTCTTGTTTATTAACAGTTATAAATGTTAGGATCATATCAGAAAAAAATGCTTTCCCAAATTTTTCTACTTTCTTTGTGTTTACTTTTGATGCTATTTAAAAAGTAATACTCGTTTCACCCTAGTTACTCAGTGGGTTTTAATCTTATCTCGCATTGACAGCATCGTGCATTAACATGCTGTCTGACCCAAGGTTTACTGCTCTAATAAAAGAAACTTGTTGTTGTTACTATTGAATTTAAGTGTTAATAATATCTAAATAACACATGGCATTCTATGGTGAAGTATGAAGCATCTCTTTGGATTAATTTCCCTACCGTACTACAGAGTGATAGTAACACAGTAACATCTGTGTAGTATCTATAGTAACACATCTGTTTTCAGTTATTTGAGTTACAATTATTATTTTGTTACAATTTATTATTTTAATTTAAATCTCATTGTTTTTGGGCTTTGGTGCGAAAAAAGGGCTGAGGGTTAGACTTTGGATGGCGAACACTGAAAAACAATGAGCAGTTACTCCAGTCCCTCTAATGATATACAAACATGAGCATGTTACATTGTACTTCTTAATTGGTAATAGTGCTTTGTCTTAGAACTGTGTTGTGTATGTATACTAATAAGCAAGGTTATTATTGGTAACGGAAACTGAAACTAAAACAAACAAAATCAATAAAAATAAAATGAGTTAATTAAAAACTGAAACTAAAATATTTGCTTTAAAACTAAATATAAATATTATTTAAACTGTAGAAATATGTATTTAGCTTCTCTTGTAAACAACTAGCTAATGCTAACTAAAGCAAAAATGGATCAAAAGTCTAATAAAAAGTTGTTGCTTGGTTTATTCTAGTTTTTTGTAGGATCATCTGTATGTTCTTTTATACAGAGCCTTTCCAAAAATAATTTGCAAAGCTATTTTTTTTCCTTTTTTTTCTCCTGAATTTATTTGTGATAAGGTACATTTATATATTATATTTAACAAATATTGTAGACCTTTACATAATTAAATCAAACTCTGTTTAATATAATATGATATTAATAAAGCTAATTCTAAAAAGAAACTTAAATAAATCTAATATTTTTTCCAAAAACTAGTACAAAAAAAACGGTTAACTAAACTGAAAATAATAAGCTGAGCTCTTATTGAAACGAAAAATCTAAAATACAGCAGAAATGAACTTAACCAAAAAATGAAAACTATAATAACCTTGCTAATACGTGTTGGCCGTTTACAGTAGTGACGAATGTGTGAGTGGGTGTGACCCAGATCATTCCTGATGCTGGACTGATGCTTGGAGCATGGCAGCTTGGTAGGTCGGGTGCAGGAGGCATGGGCTCTGACAGAGAATTGGGACGTGTGGCATTTTCTCTTTCGTTCATTCTCCCTTCTGTCCTACCTCCCTTCAGCTGGAAGATGGGGGAGTGGAGCGCCTGCTCGGCCTCGTGCGGGGGTGGCTCCCAGACCCGTAGCGTGCAGTGCGTCTCCCTCGACTCCAGTGGAGTCCGGGTGGTGGAGGACTCCCTCTGTGCCGCCTACTCCCAGGAACCCCTCATCCGGCAAGCTTGCAACCAGCAGCAGTGTGCCCAGTACAGCGTCTCCAGCTGGAGTGCGGTGAGCGTTGTGGGGTGGTGTGAGCATGGGCTGGGTTAGCCCGAGGGGCTCACAGAAGGATGGTGTCTGTATTCATTCCCGCCCTGCGCCCCTATTGGCAGTGCTCGGTGACCTGTGGGACAGGGGAGCAGAAGCGTGAGGTTGTGTGTGTGGGGGCCGGCGGGGCACTGCTCCAGGACTACGCCTGCCACTCTGTGCCACGCCCACACAGCAGCCAGCCCTGCCAGATGTCTGCCTGTCTCCTCCGCATTGCCTGGCACGTGGGTGACTGGGGACTGGTGAGTGGCAGCACCAACTCTAACTATAAACCGTGTGTGTTCAGGTAGAAATGGGCATTTTTTTCTTGTTTTTTCTTGTTTTTCACTTTTCTCTCTCTCTTTCACTGCTCTCCCCCTGCATCGGTTACCGCAGTGCTCTAAGAGCTGCAGTTCAGGGCTCCGGGAACGACAGGTCATATGTTCGGACCACGAGCGGAACCTTTATGGGTCGGAACAATGTGACCCCCACCCCAGACCCGTCACAGTGGAGACATGCAACTCACAGCCGTGCTACAACAAACAGTGTGAGTGCTCACTAATCTCTTACTTCATTCACGGACGAGATTGTACGTGCCTCGACAAATTGTTCCGCATGCCATTTGTTGTTAGTTTTCAGAAATTTCTGTTATTTTTCCGTCTCGTGTTATTCTCTTGTTAGGGTGACTAGATGACCAACTAACTTCACTGGCAGCGAATAAGACTTTTCTGTCAGTATAATGGCCTCAGTTTTTGTCCAGCTTTTAACAATATCATTTTCGTATAATGATTGTGTTTGTTTCCTGCGACTGTCAGTTTGTGCCTTTAATCCAATCACTTAGACGTGTTTTGTGATTGCTGAATCTGGGCACAACGCTGTTTCTAATTTTATTTCACTGTCGGCAGGTTGATATGACTGTTGACGCATAACGCAGTGATAAACATCTGGTTTTTATTAGAAACTAGAGACTTTGTTGTAAAATTGTTGTTAAAACTTTGTGTTTCCCACTAGCATGAGGCTTCACATTCTGCAGATTTTACAAAATTCTTTCATATTGCATTCATAAGGGCATGGATCTGCTGGTAGTGTTTCACCCACTCATTTTGGTAATTTTTGGTAATTACACACCGTCTTGTTTTTTTTAAGGATGGCTCCAAACCAAACCAAACACTGTTTACTTGTTGCTAAGCAACGTTTGTAGTTTTTAAATTTAGTAAGTAGTATTAAGTAATGAACAAAAAAACTGCATAGCCCGTATGCATGCATCAAGCATTCAAGCTCAAGTTCTGTTTGTTAGACACCTCAGACAGATGCACCACTGTGCTGAGGTTGTAGTATGGTAAAAATAAAGTTTCACAATGTTATGATATCTGTTTTTTATTTATTTTCAGCAACCAGAATTTTCCGTCAGGCTAATTATGGCGACAAAGAGCGTCAGGACACGGGACAGAGACTCATAAATAAGGACTGTCCCGGGTTTATTCGAGACTTCTGGTCAACCTAGCTCCCGTTGAATACGTTTGGCGTCCTGGGCGGCAGACCGGCTGAGGTGCCAGGTGGTCTGTCTGCAGTTTGTTTATCTCTGTTTGACTTCCTGCTTGCCTTTGTTTATCCGCTTGTGTAGTGGTGCCCAGTATGCAGGACCCGAGAGGACATGACAACACTCTGCATGGCTTTCTGCCATTCATCGCAGAGGAGCCCTCAACAGGTTTTTCACTCATTCATTTCTGATCCATTCATTTGCTCGTTCTTTTGTTTGTCACCCTTTATTTCCTAGCTATGGTTCTGTTTTGTGCCCTTTTGGCTGGCGTTCATTCACTGTGTCTACCAAGTTCCTTCACCCGTCACTGAACACCCCCCCCCCCACCTTGCAGCAGTAATTTTCCAGGCCACAGGGACATGTTTCCCTGGATTTGAGGAATTGTCTATGATTAAAATATTTCAGATGCATTGAGGTGTGTG
The DNA here is from genome assembly GCA_025775045.1 of Hiodon tergisus. Taxonomy (NCBI): domain Eukaryota; kingdom Metazoa; phylum Chordata; class Actinopteri; order Hiodontiformes; family Hiodontidae; genus Hiodon; species Hiodon tergisus. The sequence continues at coordinate 22,881 of JAOVYW010030754.1, forward strand.
AGCGAGTGCTGGCCTTACTTTGGGCCTTACTTTGGGACTTCCTTTCTGCTGTGTTTCTTACACCGTGCACCCCAGTGTTTCCTAGTGTTTGGTGTTTGAGTGTTGTGGTTGGTGCAAGGGTATTTTTCGTTCATTCCACCTTTCGTTTGCACATTTCATGTGTTTTGCTGAGTGAAGGAGTGTCGTCCCAGTGCTGTGTACCTGTGCCGAACACTGTGCCAGCATCAACTCATTATGAGACTGTGCTGTTCTCAGCCCACAGGCAGGAACAGGTGGTTGTGCCACCCCAAACAAACCCTCTGAACCCCACACATGGTTCACACTGCACCCGGTCCTACTATGGCTGCTGTCCCGATGGCTACACCCATGCCAGAGGCCACCATGGCCAGGGCTGCCCTGAGGGGATCTGCACACGAAGCAGGTCGCCAACACCCCCCACCACGCATCACCTCTGAGTGTAGAAATCAAGACACTTTCTTGATAACACTTTCTAATGGAAAGTCGATTGGTTGCTTAATCAAAATTAGACATTAAGTATATTTCATTTTAAAATATTATGGAAAAAATGCACAATATGCCCAGAATTTGAAATTTCTCATTAAGCGGTTTAGAAGCGAATGTATGAACATTTAATTGAAATGACATCAGCTGTTCCATACAGAGCAACCTCACAAAGGGTCTTGAATTTGAAATAGCTTCGTTAATATTCATTATCTTCTTCAGTGTTCCTGTTGCTGCATGCAGGACTGTAGTTCATTTTGCCCTGGCTATCTCTCTGATAGGTATGGGTGCTGCCAGGATGGTGTGACTGCCGCCCAAGGGCCCAATGGGGAAGGATGCTTGGAGTACAGCATCATCCCCTCTACGGTAGGGGCAGCCCTGTGTTATCAGCTCTCTCCCCCGCCCCCATATACCCTGTTCTGTCCATGATTTTACCTTCATTCATAATTGACCCTCCACAGGACCACAGCCCATCTCAGGGGGAGCCCAGTGAGGTGTGCCTGTCCAACACATACGGGTGCTGCTATGACCTGGTGACTCCAGCTACCGGACCCAATGGAGAGGGCTGTCATAATCGCCCCAACAACGGTGAGGGAGTCAGAGACAAGAGAATTGCAGTCATTTAAAGTTGATATATGCAATATGCTCTCTTTACTGTATCTTTAGGATTTAATGGTGTACCATAAATAATAATAATATAATTTGTATCCAGTTTTCAGTTATGCTATTTACAGTCCTGTATAAAATTTTAGTAATTTAAAATATGGCAAAGCTTGTACAATTTTGTGAAACAAGGTTTTTTCCATTGAAAGACAATTCAGTAAAAACAGATGCCGAGTAACATCTGTGATTATCACTATAATGCAGCTGTTTCATGTTCATGTTGCGTAGTGGAAATTTGAAAGATTTAAGAGTAAATACTAGGACAGTGTGTGTTATAGGTTGCAGCAATTCAAAATTTTATTTGTTCGTTGCTGATTTTGTGCTGAATATATTTGTTGGTGGCAAATGTCTAGGACTTCTGAAAGAATGTTACATCACACAGAGAATCAAACTCCGTTAACGCAATGAGCTAAGAGGAAATGTCCTTGTTCTGCAATGCAGTGTTTAACGGTTCAGTCACATCTGGGGTTGAAATGCTTTGTGTTAACTGTGCACAGCTCAGTGGCTGGTCTGTTCCCTACCGTACACTGCCGGCTCCTGCAGTGACTGGACAGCACGCTTCTACCACAACCCAAGCACAGGAACCTGTGTCCACTTCTGGTACGGAGGCTGCCAAGGCAACCGCAACAACTTTCTCACCAAGGAGGATTGCGAAAGGGATTGCCGCAGCATGGCAGAGGACCGGCCCCGCCCAGTCCAGGTCGTGGCGAAGGGGGACCGAACAGCCAGCCGGCCTCGGGACATGAGGAGGGTGTTTACGGTGCACAGGGGCTCATCTTCCAGCAGCAGGGGCAGCCAGGGCACCAGCGCTGCCACCCAAGCCCACAGGGCAGGTGCTCATCATGGCACACGGCACCCTGTGGCCAGCTATGTTCAGCACACCCACCCCACAGCGAGGTAAGACCCAAGTGGACTCCTGGCCTGAGCCCCACACCTTTCTGCTCCAGCTTCGCTTCTCCCCTCAGAAGGAACCTGCCATCTATGCCTTCATCATCTGCGATAAGAAAAGTGGGGCTGCTGGTTAGATTCTCCAAACCTTCCCGATCCCACAACACACACAAACACGTACACACGTTCTCTAACTCTTGTTGTGGAAAGACCCACGAGAAGGAGACAGTCCAGAAGAGTATCAGACAGCATTGTGCTTTTTGGACTTCTCCTTTTTTTTTTTTCTTTTTTTTTTCGACGCAGATTTGTTTTCCTTTCCTTCATCATCTGCTTGTAGAGATGTAGAAGTCTTGTAGTCCCTGCCAGTTCACCAACTTGTCCTTATGCTTCTGTCATCACTAATGTTATTAAATTGAACAAATAAAGAATCTGCTTCATTGTTCCAATATGTGCTCATCTATCAATGTTTCTGTCTTCTTACCCGTGGAAGAACCATACATCTGTATTATACAGTTTGTTAAGCTTCATAAATTTATGTTGCAAAATTCTGATATTTCATACTCTTATCTATGTGATAATCAGATATTTAAACTGCAGTACTGTAAGTGTATGGTTGCTCCGGATGGGAACATATAGCTTTAGTCCTGACTCATCACCTCTCGACATTTGGGCTTGTGCTACTTTGACAGAGACATTTTGAAGGAGATTGGTATTGGAAGAGACTACTCATGCTTCCTCAGCCTCCCTGCGTGTGGTGGCAGGATTCTTAGCGACGAGCCAAGATATGGTATTAAACCAAATTCTGATTACAAATTGGATTAAAAATTTAATAATTGCAGATTCCCTTATTTATATTTTTTAAAATCATACATATAATATTATTGCCCTTATTATACACCACAATATTCATAATATAAACTTTTATTACAGTTAATCTAGTTTAAATAGCATTCACTGAAATGCGCAGGTGAAAGGCTGAATGAATGATGGTCAAACATTAACACATCTGCTTTTTCGTCAGTTTCTATGAATTAATTATGACGATTACAAATATAAGAAAATAAAAATGTGTTTTATTTACCAAGCTTGGCTGCTAACATAAACCTCTTAATAGAACTAATAGAACCAAATGTACTATTAAATCTTAGACTTTGATACCAGTATTTTCACGAGCCTCACCTTCTTTCCTCTCTTACTGCTAACTATCATTGATTCCTGTTCATTTATTTCCTCTTAGAAGATCTTTTCCATTGTGACGGCTCATGATTTTACAGTTTGTCTGTTTAGACAGCTGAATGTTTACTCAGCAGGTAAATACCAGTGCTTATCCAATTCAGACCTGCAAATTTTTACTAATGATATTCTAACCACAACCCACTTGCAGTCCTTAGTACCTTTCATAGGGGTACAGCGGAAAGGCCCCACTTGGGATTTCAAGACTTCTGGTCCAGCCCTTTAGTTGATAAACCACTGTCTTTCTTAATCTTTTATAAAAAGTGTGTAGTGTAAACAACTAACAGTTCAGTTCTCATCAGTTGTCTCTCGTGTCACTGATCTTGTACTATGCTCATGGGTGATTAGATCAGAATCATCAGGGACTGTCAAAATGTTATTGTTAAACACCACAGGTGGATTTTCAGTGCTTTTGTTGTGTTTTTCGGTGGCAATCTGATGTTAACAGAGATGGAATGAGTCTTGGGAAGAACAATCTCTAGATTCATTTAGGTATTTCAGGGAATCACATCATTAAAAACGTTTTCAGTTTATTCATTGGTTGAAGTCAAGTTGTTGCTGATCTTTATGTTTGAACTTGTCATTGACATAACCTGCTGCCTTCCTGCTGAGAGCGAGCTTTAGCTGCCTCTCCCCCACTCACCTCCTTCTGTGTGCCATGCTCTGATTTGTTCATGGTAACCTCCAACCTTCCCCAACAGTGTAGGTGTGAAAATCGATCAATCAGACCCCTCCTCGGTGGAGGGGCGTGTGGGACAGACTGTGGTACTGCCCTGCAGGGTCACCCCACCCCCTTCCTCCACCGTAGTTGTAGAGTGGAGAAAAGACGGCGTTGCCGTCCCTGTGTCCAGGTGAGTGGGCTACATGCGTGCGATTGCGTAATCACGTCCCTCAGACACTCTCCCCATGTGTGACACCTTGGTGACACCTGTTTGTCTCCATCCAGGCATCATCAGCAGCCCAATGGCTCCCTATTGGTAGGGCCTCTGACCTTGCAGGACTCAGGCTGGCTACTGTGTGTGGCCACGAGTGGGAGGGAAAGAGATCATCGCTACATATACCTCTCTGTATCAGGCAAGTCTGTTCCTATGTCTTACAGGTACCTGCTTGTGTCCATCCGGTGTCCATCCTTTTTCCCTCCTGTGTTCAACCGTTGTCCATCCTGTGTCCAACCTCTGTCTATCCAGTGTCCATCCTTTTTCCCTCCGATGCTTAACCTGTATCCATCACATGTCCAACCTCTGTCCATCCGGTTTTTATCCTTTTTCCCTCCTGTGTTCATCCTGTGTCTGGGAGAAGCAGCCATCTTTGTCTGTCTCAGTAATATCTCTCTGATATATAACTTTTTTGTTGTTCTCATTAATCAATAATAATACAATAGTATCATTATTGACTGATGCAATGCCATCCATACCTTGTGCCATACTCCCTTATTACAGATGAATCACCTCCAATTATTCAACACCCCACTATTCACCAAGATGGCACAGAGCGTCCGGGGACAGGAGTCATTCAAGTATCTATAGATCAGGTGCCTTCCTGGAGCAACCCCAGGTATAGAAAAGAACACTCACACAGATTTGCACACTTACACTATACCAATATTAACTGACAAAGGCCCCATTTCTAATCCCAGGTTCAGGATTGACCAGTCAGGCTCCTCATTGGTGGAGGGCAGGGCAGGAAAGTCGGCCATGCTGCCCTGTAGGATAATTCCTTATTCCTCCACCCGATCTGTGACCATCAAGTGGACAAGAGATGGACACTCCCTCAGCTCTCTTAGGTAACAAACGCACAAACGGTTTGCAAATGTCTGAACCTTGAAAACTCAGTGATCCCCCGAGGATTTAACATTTTTTCCCAAGGAAAAAGTGTTTTTCGGTTATAATTGGCTGCATGTAACTTGATACGTTGTGACTGGCTTCTGTGTTGTGGTGCAGGCACACCCAGCAATCAGATGGCTCCATGGTGATTGGTCAGCTGACCTCTGAAGATTCCGGTGTCTATACCTGCACGGCCTCCAGCCACAACCAAAGGGATCAGCGTCAACTGCAACTCAAAGTGCTGGGTACTATTTTTCGTTCCATAGAGTGATGTTTATTTTTGATAATTGATTTTCATTCTCTTACCTTTAATCCCCATGTGTATGTTTGCTTATCAGGGGACTTGAGAATCACTACGGCCCCCAATAACGTCCAGGTATCCCAGGGGAGTACTGCCCAGCTGCCCTGTGTAGTGTCTGGGGATAATGTCAGTGTAGGCTGGTCCCGGTGAGTAAAAAGTCACTAAGAACTTGATGTGCATGCTTGGTAGTTGAGAGAGCAAAATAGAGAAAAATGATAGGGGGTTGAACACTCATTTTTGGATTGCTTTTTATCTCAATCCAAATTCTGCTTTTCAGCATCATGGAATAAATAAATAAAAACCTATATATACCTATAACCGAAAGTTCTTCTAACACTGCTTTGACCCTAAGGTAATATTGCTTCCACAACAAGTTTAGTTTTGAAAGCTCAGCACTTCAGGCCAGTTCTCTTCCTGCCTCAGGAACGGTGTACCTGTACGGCCAGATGGCCGACATATCCAGGTATTGTTGGACGGAAGTCTGATCCTGAACAATGTGCAGCATGCAGACGAGGGCTCTTATACATGCAACGCCTACACAGGCACCTACTCTGTCAGTGCTACAGCTGAGGTGTGGGTCAGCAAGGACCCACATCCAGGTAGGAGAGATACAAACCTCCTCTCCTTTCTTTACCATTTTTCTTTCCCACTCTTTTACTATATTTAAATTCTCCCTACCCCTTATACTCTCTCTCTCTCTCTCTCCCTCCCTCCCTCCCTCTACCCACCCGTCCTTCCTTCTATACTTACACCCACCGTCTCTTTCACATTTTCTCCAGATGGGAATGGGAGACCGGGTGTGCCGTCGGAGTGCGTTGACCAGCCAGAGTTGGCGAACTGTGACCTGATCGTTTATGCCCGTCTGTGCTCGAACCAGTACTACTCCAGCTTCTGTTGTGCCAGCTGTGCCAGACATGCACAGAGTGAGGAGGGGCTCAGCCAGCTGAGATAGCGCTGTATGGGACAAGGCCTTTAAGGGAATTATGGGGTACACAAAGTTAATCTGGCTTTCTTATACATTGTATATATATATATATATATATATATATATATATATACACACACACACACACACACACACACACACACACA
>JAOVYW010030775.1:10637-64583 GCA_025775045.1 Hiodon tergisus
TCTGTGTCTGTGTCTGTGTGTGTGTCTAAAATTGAGAAAAGCATATGGATAGTTGTCTACACAGCTATTTGTTCGTTTGTTTTGTCCTGCCAGGCAAAGGCTGCATAAGTTGTTGGTTCATATACTGACCTGCAGGATGCTTGTTTAATTAAACATTCTTAAAGTAGAACTGTGCAATCTTGACCAAAGACTCATAAACAGTGACCAATGTAATGGCTAGTTCCTGTATGGGCATTCTTTGTAGCATTCTCTTCTCATTTTATTAGAGTTAAAGTGAAGATACGTTAAATCTAATTATCCCAAAGAATTGCTTTAGTATCTCAATTATATCAGATACATTTTTTAGTATGAATAAAACACTGTTATTTATTGTATTGTTCATATAAAGATATATAAACTAATGATTTTCTCAAAAGAATGGAATGAGCATCAAAACACAGTGTGGTTACAAATCGGTAACAATAAAATATCACTAAAATCTCTATGATCATCAGTCTGATTTATATTAGCCAGGATTAACACCATTTGAATGCATTTCTCTTACTGTATTGTGGTGACAACCACAGTTTAAGTGCCCCATGGAACGTGTTCGCTTGGGCCTGAATGAGAGACAATAACTTTGCAATAGGATTTGCCTGCCTCTACTGTTTTGCACACATTTACTAGTCTCAGGCAGCTCCGCTGGGTTAATAAAAAAAATTACTGAGCTCAATGCTACAAAATAGTTGGTAATTTGTCATTACATTGATGTACTTTATATACTGTATATGCGCATAATGTTATCAGGCGTATTCACTGAGAGGATGTACCATTCAGGATGCTCCTGGCATGTTTGTCAGTGCCAATGGTAAAGCACATCATATCAAGGTCACAGCTAAATCAACCAGAAATCAGGGATGCTCCTGCCCATTAAACGCTACAATTGGCTCGTTCCCCCCCATCGCTCCTTGCTGAAAAGCCTCACTGAACGAATGAGCTGACCCCTCGCCCTGCACCTGTAGTGCTGAATTCGAGGTCCCCAGGTGGGGTTGAGTGGAGGGGCGCTCACCCTCCGCACAGCCTCTGTGCCACCTGACCGGTCTGCCTTGTCATCCTTTCCTCTCGGCTGAGAGGATCTCCGGCAGGGCGCAATCTGCCGCTCGCCCCCTCCGGCCCACTCCTCCGCCTTTCCATGAGGTCTGGTCTACTATTTACGTCCCTGTCTGGAAAGATTGAGTGGAGGCAAAATTAATCATGACACCCACAGCCGAAAATCTGCATTTAACTTGGAATGGCCTTTCTTTTTGCAATTCTTGCTATTTAAATCATTTTATTTTCCGTCGATTTTAGGGTTTGTAGTGGTGCAGCCTTGCGTTAAGTGGAATCAGTCAATCGATCTGTGAAAGATTTGTGGGATGTAGTAAAATGTACGCTTGTTGCTGTCAGTGTGAATAATATTTACTTCCCACTTATCTCTCGGTTAATCATGAATGTTGAAACAGAAAGTTCAGCCTCCAACTGAACCTGTATAAATCAGCAAGGTAATTAGGAATGCGGGGGACCAGACTAACTATAGTCATTTGTGACTAAAGGACTCATTCCTCCCATCACATATGCACGACAGAAAGAAAATCAGTCATTTGCGGTCCACTGTCTCTCTGCCCACCCGGTTACAGTCGGTGAAATACATCAGCTGAATTCAAACCAGCAAAGTCCAGCTCACAGGGCTCAGTCTGCGCTCGGTCTGTCCTGCTCACTTTTAACAGAAGTTTCTAAGCCTCTAGATAAAGCTGTGTTGCATCATGTAACATCGTCTAATAGGAAAAAGAGTGCAGTCTGACCATTTAAAATGTCTATACACGAGGGTGCTCTTATCAGCTCAATGAATAATGAATGTAGGATTTTCATTGTCGAGTTAATGAAAGCGATGAGTCAACGAGCAGGATGCGAGCAGTCAGTAATGATGCTATTGATGCCCATGCAAACTGCCCTGAATTTATTATGTGTTCTGTCTGTGCGTGCCGAGCCCCTTTAGATGTGTTTGTGCTAGGGAAAACACCATGGGAACCCTACTGACGACGTTTGAGTCTCGCTGATTAAATGACAGCCATCCAACGGTGCTCCTCCTCACCTTTTAAAAGGCTTATGCACATGAAATTGTATTCATTGCTTTGCCCTAGTTTAATCAGAATTTAGCTGGAAAAACATCTCCTGTTGCCTACATCTGCTTTACCAAGGGGCTTTCACAGCATGTTATTAGTCAGGAATGCCATAAATTTTGCAAATAAATTTGATATGAATATGATAAACACATCATTCCTTGATTAAGCCGCGTATCTAAATAATAAACGTTTCGTTGTACAGATATTTTACTTTGTGGCAAACGATGGGTTAAATGACATTTGTCCCAGCTGCAATACACATACTGTTTTCATGTTTTATTGGAGCATGACATATGCTATCCGCTGGTGTTCAGCAGTCCAAAAACAAGATGATGTCAGACGATTAGCCTTTTTTTATGGGGAAAACTTACAATAGTGGCAACCAGCTATTTTCTTTGTTCTGCAGAAAGGCATTGTATCAATAGTATGTATCTTGACTGCCAAATGCTCAATTATAAATCATGGTTGTGTATTTAGGCGGTGTATGAGTAAGCCTCCACCTGTGCTATTCTAAACAAGGCCACTTGTATAGGGGAGAAAAATGGCAAGCGTGTTTAGCAATTAGTTTTTGCCATTTTGTATGCAATTTGTCTTCTGCCAAAAAGTGAGTCAGTTAACCTTCTCTTTGTTTTGACAAGAAATGCATGAGGTTTAACCCCGATGCCACCTTGTGGGTTGCCAAGCAACGGATCCTGTGCACGCTGAACCAGAGTCTGAAGGATGTCCTGAACTACGGCCTCTTCCAGCCTGCTGGAAACGGACGGGAGGGAAAATTCCTGGATGAAGAACGGCTCCTCAGAGAGTACCCCCAGCCCATCAGCAAAGGGGTTCCATCATTGGAGGTACTGCCTCTCCCTACCTTAGGCCTTGTGGATTCGACTGTAGGGAGTAAAGAGGAACAGTCTATTTCAGGGCTGTAATGTATATGTACATGGGTATATGGGGTTTGTGTGTATATATAGGTAGTGAACAAAAAAAAGAAACCCCAGTTTAAAGTGTATTGAAAGCAATGTCTTTTACAGTGATTAAGCAAGTAGCCAGCATGCTTAGTGTCATTAATAAAAATGCTGAATAAAATTTGCCTATTTTTATGGCTAGCATGGCTACAAGACAAAGTCCTCAATGACTTTGAAGGAGAGCTGATTTTTTTGGGCGCAGTTGGCTGGAACTTCCGTGACCAGGATAGTTGACCTTGCTGATGCTTCACGCCCAGCAGTATCTTAGGAGATGTCAGCATGGAACTCAAAGGGAAATACATAATCAACATTCATTTGAAGTGCAAGGCAAAACAGGCGAGCAACTGCAGATACAATTTCAATCTGGGGCATGAGCAGTCAATTTAATAGAAAAATGGTCCACAATAACTCCTCAGATCGGAATACCATAGTTGGGATACATTGAAGAAACCACTCATCGCACCTGGCAATGCACGTTTGAGAGTCTGGTGGTTCAAAGTGTATAGTAAATGGACTATCAAGCAGTAGAGCAATCTATGGTCAAGTGATTCACTATACTCTCGACAAAGGGTCTGGTGCATATGTAGCAAACAATGAAGGGTCCTGGTGGTTCCGGCAATGTTACGGGGCACATTTTCTCGCTTGGTTTGTAGGTACTCATACCTTAGAAGGCAAGGTCAATGCTATTTGATATGTAATGGTACTGAGTGATCAACGCACCCAACTGCAGACCCCTTGACGTCTCTGTGGTTTGTTGTAGCGTGCCACAGATGCTACTCATATGCCATGGCTTTCTCAATCACCAGATCTGAAACCAGTCATGCATTTATGTGATATTCTCTAACAACACCTAAGACAGTTGATTTAATTCCAGAGGCTGGTATACTCTATGCTTAGTGGTATCCCAACACCTTTTTTTTGTCCACTACCTGTATAGGACCTGTGTAGTATATAAGCAGGTGTTTATGTATGTGAAGAATCTCAACAGTTTTGCCAATTTTAATGACTGCCAACTTTTTTTTCTTCTGCAGTTCCGCTATAAGAGCAGAATTTACAAGCAACCCAATTTAGATGAGAAACAGATTGCCAAACTTCACACAAAGGTGAGTTCACGAGAGCGTCTATGGGGGAATAGCTATTCTCAAAAAAGACAATCTTACAGAACACCACCCCCTTTTAGATTGTTACTCTTCGTTGGATATTCCCGGCTGTCTCTCGCCACACAAAGACGGTGTGCCAGGCCGGTCACCCTGTGTGACGCCGTTGTCGAGACGGAGCTCAGGCCTCATATCTGATTGCACATTAGAATTCAGGGAGCAGCACCGGTGCCAGCGCTCTGTACCCGCCAGATCATTATTTCACCAGCTGAGAGAAAACCAACTGTCTGCTTCACCAGCGTAATTTAGACCCCCTGCAGGCTGTCGGGATGCGGCGCATGCGTGACCGTCCATATGTCCCCTCCACCCCAAACCAGACAGTTCAACGCAACATTGCAGAAGGTGGGCCTTTGATCCGTATGCTCCTTCGCTTTTGGGGAGGCATCGCGGCTCCATGTTCCTGCCCCCTGGGACCTCCCTGGCAAGGTTGTAAACGGCCATGTTTGGAGGATATAATCCTATTATTTGCGCTGGTCGATGCCTGGCGGTGGGCAGGCTCCCCACAAGGTTTCCTCTCTGAGTGGCACAGACAAAGGTCTTCTCTTACCGTCTGTGCAGTCAGCCAAGATACCATATGAGTGCCTTGCTCATGTTCTCAATGCGGCCTGTCTGAATCACTGTTGCAAACCGTTAACATTGCCCAACTTTGCAGTACAAAGGACTTTCTCTTACAGGGGTCATCGACAAGAATGGACTCGGCCAGAATGGCTAGCTATTTTCTGATACGGAATTATATTAGCATGTTGCGATCCCTGATTAGCATCCCGTTTGAGCTAACTTGACTTGATTCCCACAAGTGTGTCACGGCGGTATGTTATCCAGGCTCGTGTTGCCGGTACCGAAGGTTTTTGACTGATTGATTTCCTCATTAGAGGTTCCCACACGTCAGGGTTTTCCAGCAGGCACCGCTGGCCCGGGATTGATGTTCCGTATCTTGGGCATCGCGGCCTCCAGACAGCTGACATTTCTGGGTCGAGCTAAGGGCCCCTCCTCTATCCTGTGTCGTACTGTGTTTCTCCCAGCCTCACTGTGCCTCTGAACAAGAATATAGTTGTGCTCAATGTTATTGTAAAAAGAGAGCCAAAAAAAGACTGCAACAGGAAAAACTGCCAGACGTTCCTTTTATAGTGAAAAAGTAACATCGATACGTGTCTGATGTGGCATTTAAAAGGAAGACGCAACATAAAAATGCTTGTTTGAGTTGCTCATATTCTTTTTGTGGACATCTGAGTGCATTCCATCCTACTGGATTTTCCGGTTTAATTAAATTCCGATTGCCTGACCGACCAGGTCTTAAACCCTCCTCATAGTTGGGATATGTAGATAATTGATTCAAATTCAGCTTCAGCCTCATGTGTCAATTTTTAAGCAGTAGAATTTTTATGTGCGGTTCTCTGTTTGAACCTGCAGCCAGGCGGTCTTGTCATGGATCCATGGAACCATTGTTCTGTTCACTGTGAGAAAAATCTCATGTCAACATAGAACCATGGGACCGGTATCCTGTTCACTGTCAGACTAATTTCACGTCAACATGGAACCATGGGACCGGTTTTTGAATCAAAACTGATAACCCCCCATATGGAGGAGATGCCTCCTTCCAATTTGCTTGCCCCTGCTGAACTACTTTTGCTCCTGTATCCTGCATTACTCTCCTTTATTTGAATTTAAAACTTAGCATTACACTCCCACCGATTTTTTGTGACGTTAATGCTTTAATTAGCTTTTTGCACGTCGATGACCTTGCTGGTGTTCCAAATGGGTACATTTACAAGCTCAATGCACGCTATGATTGAACTGTTTTGTCATCATTTCTGGTGCCTTAAAATGTAAATAAATCTTCTGACAAGACACCGTTGATAATTATAGGGACTTAAATGAAGGATAGTGATAAAATAATGTGACATTTCAGAGCAACATTGTGGGATTTGCAGGATCTGTGATGTCATTTTTAAAATAGATAAGCCTGAGATTTAAGCGCAGGCCTTAACACTCTGGGCCATGAGGTCTCCCCAGACCACACAATGGATGGATCTTGTCCCCCTTTGTCTGAGCTCAAAGGCGTATTCTCTCTGCCGCATCATTCTGGCAGTTTGGACATCTTTGAAGGCGGCCCATGTCATTATCAGCCTTTTTGGTCTGGCTTGGGTCGCGAGAAGCCCTTTCTTCCGCTGTTGACGCGAGGTGAACCACCCGCCCGAGGCACCATTGTTCCGTCCTACGGCCTCCCTCCTCCTCCCGCGCCGTCGTCCAGGGAGCTGCTCTCCTATCTATTTTTAACTGGCCTGGAAAGCAGAAAGGAACATTTGTCCCTAGGACCGCAGCATTGGTGCGGGGAGTGGAGCAGTGGGCAGACCTGGATCCCCTCCGTCAGCTCGCTGCTCACTGGTCCCCTTCCCTCCATCTCTCACACTCCCTCTCCCTCTCCCTCTTCCTCTTTTTCCTTTTTCCAGGCCAACCTGAGGAAGTTCATGGACCACATCCAGCATAACCAGGTGGAGAAAGTTTCAAAGCTGCTGGAGAGAGGGCTTGATCCCAACTACCACGATCCTGAAACTGGTGGTATGCAGTAATCTGACTGTATGACGTTCACTTCCAGTGATATCTGCACGGCCACATTAACATTACCTCACTTAATTATCTGAAGACTACAGTGAAAACCAGTGGCATTTTGCTCTCTGGCAGTTCTGGACCACTTCATGCATTTTGGCATGGTCCCAAATGCAACCATTGTGTTAGTGGGCAACATCAGAAATTAATTATGAATTAAAGTGTCATTTGTTTTTCATTTCATAACATCTTATGGCTCTTTACCTAGGGGAAATGTATGTAGACATGCTAAAAGCCTTATTAAGCACTACATTAAAAAACACTACGCCAGTCATTAGTCTTCCTTTAATACAAATTAATTGCTTCCATAATAATCCATGTCTTCATTTCAACCAAAATCAAAGGTCATCAAGCAAGCAGTGAGTCAGTGTCAGTTTGAGTCTTGTAATAAATGTGAAAATATATTGATGAAATCAAGGTTGTGGCTCTTAAAAGTCGATAACTGTAAACTCAACAGTGTTGAATCATTTTTCTCTCGCTTGAAAGCATTTCTACTCTTTAGACTTGAGATAATGCTGCCCTTTGAGGTAATCCATGAGATTTATTTTTATTTAAGTGAATGTGGGATCAATGGCGGTCTCTTTATCTGTCAATGTTGTTGGAAAGAGGTGGACCATGGTTCCCCCGTACTATGCTGCCCTACTGGGGCTCCACTTCCAGCCTTGTGAATGCCCCACCGGAGGCTTGGCGAGTCGACAAAGTCCTGACCAATCCTCACACCACTGCCTGCGTGGTGCACACGGCACTGCTGATGAATAAAGTTGATACACAGTGTAGAGAGAGAGGTGCACATCCAAAGAAGCCTGGGTCCTGGGCATGGCACGACGTGGTGCTTGGTACAGGAAACTCTCCTGCACTTTGCGGAGGCAGACGCCATGCCATGAAACGAGCTGAGGCTACAGCAGCTTCATTTTAGTCCGTGACTCGCCATGACAGCCGGATGGTAGTGCAGTTCACATTATTGATAACAAATTGACTGCATGCAGATCGGCAGAACCTGCACCCCCCTCGTCTAGCATTAAACATATTCTGGTTTAAAAACCAGTTGTGCTGGACCCTGTATAATTATTGTACTCATCTACATCTACTCACGTTTTTACACTCAAATTACTTTAAGTTGTTGGTCTTGTGGGTTTTTGGCAGAGCCCAGGGAGAAACCATATAGTTCAATTACAAATTAAGTATTCACAAAGTTGAAACTATGTAGAAGTCTCTCACTCTCTCTCAATTCAATTCAATACAGCTTTATTGGCATTGCTGTTGGTATAACAATATTGCCAAAGCAATTCAAAGAAATAAAATGGTTGTCCTAGTTGTCCTTCAGGCTGTGGCAGGAGGCTAGATACCGCGCATTTAGGTAAGGGAGTTTTTCTTTTCCAATGCAGTATAGAGACTTGTGGTAGGTGGTTTTCATTTTTGAGTAAAATGTTTCCCCTGGTTTCTGTTGTTATTTGTATTCTGTTTGAAGTGCAGCTCCTTGATTGCAGAGGAAGGAGAGCCCGTCCTCTCTGGGAAGCCAGTTCTGCCAGTCTCTGTGGCCAGGCTGAGCTCATCGAGTCTGTACCATGTCAATGGTATTATATGTAATCTTGGTCAAGTTATCACCCACTGTGTATTTATGCCCAATTAGTATTCAAGATTGTCTTCTCTATTTTTTATATTATTCCAATAGGTGATATCTTTATTTTTTGTATTTTTTCTTCCGGAATTTGGTCAGGTCCGTTTTTTGAGCTAGTGATTTTTAATTGTTAGTTCACTGAGCCTCGGGACTATTTGGCTGAGGGGAGTCCTTCCTATTTTCAGCTCTTGGCATTGCAGACCTTTGTAATGAGAGGGGGTCACTAATTTTTAGGTGTTTCCAGAATTTTATGACTTTTTTTGGGTAATATTTATTATTAGTGGATTTTGCCATAATCAAGCCCTGAATGCATTGTTAAGTGCTTTTCTCTGGGGGATTCAGAACGCAGAATGCAGGGTTTCAGTTGGATGTGCGTCCCATTTTGCATAATCACGCTGTGATAGCAGACCCCATACCTCACAGCCATCAAGTGCAATTGGTTCAATGACTGACTGGAAAAGTTTTAGCCAGATTCAAATTGGAATTTCCATCTGAACTGATATTTAAGCCGAGGTTTGTGTAATTATTGGTCTGTTCAATTCTGGTTTGATGTAGGGTAAAGTTGACTGATTCCCTGAGATCTTAAAACAATAAATAAATAAATAAATAATGTTTTGCCCCTCTCTCTCAGCCCATATATTTTGTAATAAAGGCAGGTTCAGAGCCTGCCATTAGTTAAGAGAAATCGGCACCAGTAGTTCTAGCTGTAAAAAAGAATCATCTCCCAAATTGGGAGAAGGTAACTTTAGGGACCTTAATCATTTTAGAATTGCTTTTTCATAACAGACAAGGTTGTGGTGGTAATTGTAGTCTAATTTTGGCTGATGGTGATGTGGTGCTGTGAAAAATATCCATCAGGTTAAGAACCACTTCCTGGAACATGTGTGCTCTCTTTGGCATCTTCATCTTGCCTTCTAATTAGTGGTACTACGGGAATATAATCGTTTGCGAGTCTTATGAAAAGCTTTAAATGGGTTTTACATGTAGTTAACTGGGTCCTCTGTATATTTAGTATACAACAAATGTTTTAATTGCATTATTAGACAATAATGCTAGACGTTGTTGGTATTTGATCCTCCTGTTTTGAATGACCTCTCAAGTTCCTTGGAACTATAATTGGAGGTGGGTTTTTAGCACCTTATTGTCATTTTTGCAATGCAAAAATTAAAGGGAAGCTACTGGTAATTGGATTGGTTTGTTTTGGTCACATGACTGTGGGACACAAAAATCCTTTGGAAATACTGGTGTAATGGATGTTACAGTGACTGGCCTGATTTAGCCCCCAGACCATTGGGCTTTAACCCACAAACTTATACTAGATGCACCGCCCTAGCAGAGAATCAGACTCTTCTTCACAACCCCTTACTGACAAGAGACACTATTAGCATGTTAAGCTGAAGATCGAAGCCCCCAACTTCCCCCTAGAAATTAATTTTACCCTTGTGTTCTGCTCCTGGGAAGTTATGACTCACTGCCAATAGTGATGCCAATTTCATTTTTAGTCTTATCACTGATAGCATCATGGCAGTTTTTTGATTGATGGCAGAGTATTGGGTTAGGGAGGCCCTCACCGCTGTGGACCGTGCTCCCATGTCAACACCAGGCTGTTGGATGGAACACTGCCAACATACATTTTTATAGCCCAGGGCAAGCTAAGGAAAGCTATCTCCTGCCTGGAACATCTCCTGAAGTCCCATCGGCACCGCTTCCCGCAGCAAGCTGTAGTTTCTCCAGGGCCACCGATTGCTCATCTGTTCCAGAGCACACGATCCCCTATTTAGCATTAATGGGCCATCTAGCTTCAGTGCCAGCAGTGAAGCGTGACATTTATGAAGATTTGGCTACTGTTTAGATTACCGCTACCGTCAGGGGGTGGACTGGTGACGCTGGCGTTCTATGACTGTTATCATTTATTTTGTGTGGGCCTTTTGTAATCTGTTGAATCTGAATTATCAGGTAAATCGTTGGGATAATTAGAATATACCGTCCGATATAGTGAGCAGAGGCGTCTCCTTAACTAAATAATAATTAGTATCTCTCTGCTCTTTTGTCAAGCTACTTTCACATTGAAAGGGCGTTCTCCGAGTTAGTTTTTGTGTTTTGCGTTGCAGAAACTCCGCTCACCTTCGCAGCCCATCTGGACAATGTGGTGGAGGTCATCAAGGTGCTGAAGAACGGAGGAGCGCATTTGGATTTCAGAGCCAAAGACGGGATGACCGCGCTTCACAAAGCGGCCAAGTCAAAGAACCTGGTGGCCCTGACGGTAGCCCATTGGTCCAGTTGTTTTTCTTTATCTGGGTTTGTTTGATGCCCTAGCTGTGTAAACAACTGGGGCTGTGGTCTAGCCGGAAATAAATTTGCTCTACACATATCCTATAATAATTTCTCAATGGAGTTCTTTTTTCTCCACTCTGGAAGTATCGGTAATCTAACCCCGCGTTGCCCCCTACAGACGCTGTTGGAACTGGGTGCCTCCCCGGACTACAAGGACAGCCGGGGTCTGACAGCACTCTACCACACGGCCATGGTAGGCGGAGACCCCTACTGCTGCGAGCTCCTGCTGCATGAGCACTCCGTCGTCAGCTGCCAGGACGAGAATGGCTGGCACGAGGTCCACCAGGTGAGGCACCTAAACAAGCTGGACAACACAAACTGGGCCCGCTGGTTTAGGCTTGCAGATCAGGAGTCCCTGGGAAGGAGGGGCTTGAATAAGTTTCTTGTTCCAGCAAATAGCGACCCTTGCGGCCTCCCAAGCACCTCCCAGGCCAATCAGGGCTGTCCATTTCCATCTCTCTCGTCCAATCACCGCTAAACCTCCAGTGCGGGCTGCATAGCCAGCAGCATGTTAAAGACGCATGGCTGAAAGGTTGGGTAGGTAGGGGGACTCGCAGTGTGTGCATGGTGGGCTTTGGTGCCAGTGAACTGCATCTTATCTATGCCTCCCCGGAATGAAACACTTTTCAGGAATTGGGAAGTACGTTTTTTAATTAATTTTTTATTTGATTTTTTTTTTTTTGTGGGGCTGGCGTAATTTAACGTATTACTTTTTATCAAATAATAGAAATATGTATGCTTTGAGAAATAAAATGTGTTAACAGGAATGGACATGTTTCTTTTAGAGAAAAAGCTTTTTAATTTTACGTAGATCAAAAACACGGTCAATAATCGTGACTCTGAGCCTGTGTTCAGATATACAAACGGCGGCACTGTGATGCTTGCTGCTCATTGCGACTCAAGAAGTGAACACTTTGTCACATTATTAAAAATTTGTCAAGGATCAAGTTATTGAATTGAAAATATGTGCGTAGCGGCTTAGCCAGATTAAGACCCAATTGACTGCACACAAAAGCCCTCTCCTGCAAACACCCAGCAAGGTTAATTTGGTGAGAAGTGGAGCTTTTGATAGCTGCCCGCCCATTCTGCAGCTCTGGAAATACGTTGATGCGCTCGAATGCCGCAGGGCACCCAAATGTTGTCACCCCACCTTTAAACGATCCTATCTGCTCTGCCTGTGGAGCGGTGCCAAGCCGATTGCCCCGAGGACGGAAAGTAAGAGGCCTTATCGCCCTTTTCCTGTGGAACAGACAGTCGCCACTGTGCTGACTCCCTCTCAGATGGATTACGGTTGGGTGGGATTTTAAAGCAGCCTCCTCCACCCTCACTCCCATTTTTCCTTGATAGAAATCTTCTCAATTAGACAGGAGGCCCTCCCCCTTATCGCAGGAATCATCATCACGACACTCTGCGGAAATGGCCGAGTTTTTTTGTCTAATTTGCGTGAAATATCAACTTTTTTGGGGGGGAAAACGTTTACTGTCAAATGTGACGAATCAAGAATGGATTGGCAATTGACCCTACCCTTGCTGGGCAACTTGTACGTCTGTGCTGTGATGGAGAGCGTCACACAGTACATAAACGCATATCCAGCAGTCTTAACTGTTTAAAGCAGTCAGGCAAATTTCACTTTGGTTGTCTAGTATTACACAGCTGATTTGATCAAAGATAAAAATTTAAAAGGTATTTCAGCATATGATACATTGGTATACGCAGCAACAGCCAATAATATGACCATTTAATAAATTTTTGTCTACATTCAATAACCTAATCAAAATTTAGCTGACGCAGGCATACTATCTGGCCAAATCCCATTGATATTTATTTTGTTAAAATATGTATGTGTGTGTGTATATATATATATATTATACCATGCAAAATAGTAATTGTCATCATTGTTTAAAATAATATTAAAAAATTATTACACATTTGTTTTAAAATGAGAAAAGGCAGAGAAAAGGCAAGCACTATGCATGATGTAATTTGAGCTAAATATCACTACTGGCATCATGAAGATATCCTGACACCTAGTGGCTACAAGGGCTTACTGCCGTATTCTGCCTAGGGGTCCATATGAATAGTGTTACAAAGAAAGCTTTTGTTCATTGGGTTAGTGTCTGCCTCCTTTATATAAAGGTTAAACACTTTTATTATCATGACAAACAGCCCAGACATCAGTAGCTATATTTTCAAGACTATTTTCAGCCATTGTTTAAATCAATTTTCTGTGATTATACGTAATTGAGACCTAATACCCCCATAAGGAAAAGCAGTCCCCTGACCCCCCATTTCTTTGACGAATGTAGAGGATTCTAATTTCACAGCCCTCCGGTTTTCACTGGAGTTATTTGGCCTTCCTGTTCAGCTCCACCATATCTCTACCATTAGCGGCTGCATATTAGAGTACATGCTTAAATGATTTTATTTTATGGGTTTGTGCTGGGCAAAGATCTATTGAGTGGGTGGAATGGAAGACGAGTAGCTTGATATGGTTTCCTGTTTACTTCCATCTCTATCGTAGTCATCAGTTACACCGACAAAATACCGAGAATGAACTCCCGTAATACTGACAAATAATTTCTTAGAATATTGCCCTATTTACCTTAGTTTAATATTGTTTAGTTATATATATATATATATATACAATATTATTTGGAATTTCCTCTTGAATTGTCTGATGGCACATCATGGGATAACTCCATTCTGAGAAATCCCTGGTTAATTCATGTGTAGTCTTTCAAAAACAGTGTTGTCTATGTCAAAAAATAGAGATTTATAAAAAGCAAATATAAAGGGGTGCTCAACCTCCTGCAAAGCCTCTCAACCTCTGCCCTTCATGAGCTCATGACTCTTCTCTGTGTGTGTGTGTGTGTGTGTGTGTGTGTGTGTGTGTGTGTGTGTGTGTGCGTGCATGCCTGTGCGTGCCTGTGCGTGTGAGAGAATGACCTGGCAGGCCTGTCGATACGGACACGTTCAGCATCTGGAGCACCTGCTTTTCTACGGGGCTGATATGACAGCACAGAATGCCTCAGGAAACACAGCGCTGCACATCTGTGCACTCTACAACCAGGTGAGTACGTGAGTGAGTGTTGGGTCTATGGAACAGCTGATCGACAGTGCTCTCAGTGTTTGGCTGAGGGGTTTACGTAGCTGGCCAATGGCCCTGTTGCTGTGGGTGACCTGACCTGTGAAAGTTCCGCTGCTAACCGATTCCGCTTTGTTAGAGCACTGGTAATGGCAAGACTTTTGTGAATTGTTTGGATTTAGAGACAAATCCCAAGGAATGCTTTGTTTCATATCATAAGGGAGTTTGTTTCATATCATAAGCCTGCAGGTGCCTTCCGATGAAATGAAGAACAAAAAGACTGTCTCTCTCCAGGTGTTTGTTTAAAGCTTTTCATTTCTTGCGGCAGTTGTGGCGGATCAATGTGAGATATCTCCCCTTTTGTCTTAGCCACTGCGCATCTCTTCCTCTGCACGTTCCAGGCAGGTTGTGTGGGCAGCCCCCCTCCCCCCAGCCCCCCCGGTTTTCGTGGGTGTTTAATGAGCTTGCGCAAGATTAACTCAGATCCCTGTGGCAGAGCGG
Source organism: Hiodon tergisus (assembly GCA_025775045.1). Lineage (NCBI taxonomy): Eukaryota > Metazoa > Chordata > Actinopteri > Hiodontiformes > Hiodontidae > Hiodon > Hiodon tergisus. The sequence goes on from JAOVYW010030775.1 coordinate 25,037, forward strand.
AAACCTCTGCGTGGTCTGCCCCTTTCACGTCCGTCAGAGGTTTCGGCCATGAACGAGGACAGTGCCAGTCTACAAAGCCTAAATGTGGAGCAGAAAGGCGGGTCTGCTCGCCGACGCTCGGGTCCTAGTACCCAGGGAAGGAATTCAAGCTCAGCACACCGACCCATCATTGTTTTTCTAATCTGTGGAGTCAATCCTTGCCCTGACAGTGTGAGCAGCAGCTGTACCTGACAGCCCTTGTGTCTTGGAGCATGCTTAGGTCAGCACCAAACCCCACCTTCATGGAAGCAGGGAAATGTTAGCCTTTATGAGAAGCTCTGCTACATCTTGCTTGTCTGTGTATTTTATGCTGGTGTTATAATTTCCACAGTGGCTTGGCGGTTGCTTTCTATATCTGAAAGGTGAGATAACAAGAACATCTAACAAGCCGTCACAGAAAAGCTGTAGCCCTTTTTTACAAGTGAAGCTGATGAAAGTGCATTTGCATGGCTGTGCTATGTATATGGGTTAAATAGTTAATGCAGCCTTCCTGGCAGTGAGGATTAGTTCCGATCCCTGGTAGTCGGAAACCAATTTTGTGACTGCAGCCCTGGAAAGGTAGATAATAGTATTCTTAAACCCTGTTGTTTCAGTTCACCATTTCCATTTAAACAGCTGAATTTTTACTGTAGCTATTTAGGTTAAGATTTGGATATGCTACCAACTGGTTACAACTCTACTGTTATAACCACTTACCCCCTGCTGCCCCTACACGTTTATCCCCAGAGCAATTTACATACAGTTTTAATGCTTTATTCATTTGTACAAACCTTTCTAATATTTGACCCAGATATAATCATTATTTGCCCTTATCTGCAGTTCCCAGGTGTAGATCAGATGCTAGTTAAAATCCAGCAGACACTGTGGCCCTCAGATAACTCGGGCCCTCTCTTGCCATCGGAGCAGGCGAAACGGAATCATTTTAACTGCCTCTGCAGAATGACATCACTGTCTCTAATCATCTGTTGTGCGCCGAAGGCCCAGGTCAATAGTCAGCGCTTAGCTGCATTTCTCTGAGTGGCTTGAGTAAGGCAGCCTGTTTTATCAAGCGCAGAACTTAATTGGAGCTATTTGGTTTGTCATCGGTGGACCAGGATGAAACGTTTGCGTTGTATAATTGTTTCATTCGTTAGTCAGTTTTGACATCAAGACTTTTTTTTCTGAGATGAAACTTGTGAAACAGTGATCAAGCAGTCGCAATGTAATTATGCATTGATTCTCATAAGGAATTTCAGCAATAACAGTTTGAATGTGTTGAATGTATTCACATATAAAGTTCCAAATTAGTTGTTTGATTTTTTTATTAAGATTTTTTTTCTGTTAAGAGAAACAATGAGAATAATTGCTAAAAATGTCTTTCAAGTGATTTAGAGGATCTATTATGTTTGTATTGTATTGGTATAGGCATGGCAGTGAAACATGTTATGGTTCTGCAATTTACAGTGTCCTCAAGAATGATTAGCACCCAACGCAAAAAAGGCTGTGAGTGTCAGCATGTCACTGCTGTTTATTAGCTTGAACAATCGTAGTATGAAAAGTCAATTTTTATTTTTCTCAAAACATTGTCACAGTTATTCTCAACCCTTCACTTAAGACTATTTAGGACGTTTTTGTGCTACCTCTAACCTCCCATAATGTTGGATGAGGTGAGAAAACACATAGGGAGGGATTTGATACCGTTCCTCCCTACAGAAACTCTCCAGATCCTTCAGAATCCTTGGTCTTCGCTGGTAGCACGGTTATGGCCTCTCTCCCGGTATTTAATAGAATCCAAGTGCTGGGAAAGGCACCGCTGGCGTTGCCAAAAAGCTATATTTTGGTCTCAACACACCATAGAACCCAGTTCCAATCAAAGTTCCAATTAATGTAGCAAACCCCAGGCGCTTACACTTGTGACTTGGAGGCTGTTTTCTGGCAACCCTTACATTTAGCTTGTTGTCACAGAGGTGGCGTATAATTGTTGTTTTGGAGAATTGGTGACCTCCAAGATGTAACAAACTTCTAGAATTCTACTAGTGTGATCCTTGGAGATTTTATTTTGCTGCTTAAACTATCCTCCTCACTCTGTGTGGAGGAAAAATAAACATCCTCTTTCTGGCAGGTTCATCACAGCTCCAGTTGTTATAAAATTCTAAATTAACGCCAGTGGAGAATGTAGCTATCCTAATATAGCCATTGCCTGATCTGTGAAGGTCAACAACCTCTTGTTTAATTTAATTTGTGTGTTTGCTGGCCTTTCACTTGTGTGTTTGTTGATGGATGACTAAGTGAGTGTGGCCTGTTTGTCACCTTATATTTTTACCCCACTAAAACAGGAATTCATGGATGACCAATTAAGAGTTCCTGAAGACTCTACGAACTTTAAAAAGTAAAATCTTAGTCAGAATATGCATCTATTTTTTTCATAAGAATTTCAGAGCCACTTAGCGGAGTAAAAGTGGTGCGTATCAATAATATCCGTAAACGGCAGACGCACCACCCTTCGTTTTGGAGGGAGGTGCCAGTGGAGATGGTGTTACACCCGATTAATCTTCAGCCCTTCTTCGAGAGGGTCACCGATCACATGTAATTTCTATGCTTGCTCGATGTATTCTGATGGTCAGGCTCTGTTGCTGGCTTTGCCTCGTCTGTCTGACAGATCATGCATGCTGATTGGTCTCTTCAGCATAACGCAATCCTTTCTGAAGATTTCCTGTAGATCTGTTTTGGGCTTGAGAATTCAATGTCTTAAGAAACTGCTAAAAGCTTTATCTGTGACATAGCACTTCAATCAGTGTCAGTCATGTGTGGCCCCTTTGCAGAGAAAGTTACCGTAACAACCAATTTAACATCCGAGCGTTAATGAGGTATCCTAAAATTTTGATCGTTCAATGTTTGTAAGACAAGTTTCATGTGGCTTTGGTTAGCTCGATATTTCATTCAGTTTTAAATTTAGTTTTGCTACAAGCAAATAAAAGCTATATAGAAGACACGTTATGATTATGTAAATCAAACAGGGTGCCTGCCAATTGTGAATTAAACCCCCACTGAATCCTGCATTACTTTTGAATGGTGTCAGTATATAGATTCCTTGTTTCAGGCTTAAAACATGTTAGTTATCAGCAGAGAGAGCGATAGAGAAAGCTGCACTAGTGGCAATGGAAGTAGTTGGTTGACGTGTGCGTGTGCGTGTGGGTGCGCGTGCGCGTGTGCGTGTGTGCGTGTGTGTGTGTGCGTGTGTGTGTGTGCATGTGCGTGCCTGTGTGTGTGCGTGTGTGTGTGCGCATGTGTGCGCGTGTGTGTGTGTGTGTGCACGTGCGCAGTAGTGAATGTGTGAGTATATGCAAAAGCGCATGTGTCTGTGTGTGTGTGTGCATATGTGTGTGTGTGTTTGTGTGCGTGTGTGTATGTGTGTGTGTGTGCACGTGTGCAGTAGTGAATGTGTGAGTATATGCAAAAGCGCATGTGTCTGTGTGTGTGTGTGCATGTGTGTGTGTGTTTGTGTGTGTGTGTGCGTGTGTGTATGTGTGTGTGTGTGCACGTGTGCAGTAGTGAATGTGTGAGTATATGCAAAAGCGCATGTGTCTGTGTGTGTATGTGTGCCTGCATGGTGAAGCATTCTGTGGGCGGACTGCCGATTCCAGCAACCCTGAGTGGGCTCTCTCGCAGCCGTAGCAAAGCAGATTCACCCTCTTTCCTTGAGCGGAACGTCTCTGACTTTTACCCACATCCACTCCACCGCCGCCACCTCCTGGTCAACTCGCTGAGGCGCTGAGGCCGGGGAGGGGAAGGAGTGGCCCCTCGCCTGTGAGTGACAGGGACGGTAGGAACTCCAGAACACTTTGGGTTACTTTTTTAAAATCAGACAATGAAAAGCCCAGGACTAATGTCTTGGCAGCTGTTGGATCTCTCTAAAAGAGGACTTGGAGAGGGTGCGGGTACGGGTGTGGGCGGAGGTGAGGGGGCGCGGAGAAAGAGAGAGAGAGAGAGAGGGAGAAGAGATAGAGAGAGAGAGAGAGAGAGAGAGCAGGAGCCAGGTTCTATCATCAGAACCAGCTCACTATCTCCTGTGGTGTCTGTCTCCCTTGTCTTTCCCCCCAGGATAACTGTGCCAGAGTACTGCTGGTCCGTGGAGCCAACAAAGAGGTCAAGAACTTCAACAGCCAAACACCATTCCAGGTACGGTGGGATTTCTCCCAAAGCTCTCTACTGCACATGATGCTGAAATACACCACAGGCAGCACTGGGGATCCAGGATGCTACATTACCAAAGCGGTAAATCTAAGTGGTGATGATTTCACAACATTTTTTACGACTGGTCCTGCTGTCAACATTAATGTGCGTTACATCTTGACATAACAGCGCTGTGGTCGCAGTGAGCCACGTCTCTCATGACTTTCTTATGTTGCCGTGAAGAAAGATTTTTCTTGCTGAAGAAACTTGGTCACCTTAATACACACCCGACTGTATTAAGTTTCTTTTTGTTTCGCTGGGGATTGTTGATGTGTTTTTGTGTCATTAATCACAAGCCTTACCGATGGAAGCTCTTTCGTGAGTCAGAGAGCTGCAGAAAAAGCTGGCTTTTATTTAAGGCAGTCCTCAAGGCACTCCTGGGCTGAGCTAATTACCCTTATTTTAATTGTTGTTTTGATGCATTGGCTGGATGACGTCTGTTGGCCGTGATTGGTAAATTGCAAGCGTTAGAAAACAGACTTTAATGTGATTGTATTTTAGATGCATTGTGGGTAGGGTTGATCCCTGTGACCCTTTGTCTATGCTGAAACTCCTAATGACGCTTGACGGGTGATGTTTTGTCAACTACATCTGCCTCTGAGGCAATGGTCTCCCTGAATTCGTCAAACTTCCATCTGTTTATGTAAGTGTAGTCAAGGCAAATCCAGCATAAGTAAAATGGAGCATGAAGACATTCCTCTCATTACAGGTGGCAGAGGCCACAGTTAATGCTGATGCGTTAATGCAGGTATTACCCTGCTTCAAACCAGGGCTTTGTTACCTTGTAATGTCCTTATGTATGTCCTTAAGATGATTATCTTTTTGTAACACGGCCGATATATTCACATGACTTAAAACTGGACCTAAAAAGTCCAAGATCCTTGCACTAACATTAAATGTATTTATAACGATCCCTTACTTACCTGTTCTGTTTGACTTGGGGTGGACATTAATACCTAAAATCCATATTTATCCATACCCTTGTTAAATATTACCATAAACCTTCTGCAGATTATTGAGGACTAATTAACTTTTGCTCAGACAAACCAACTTCACTGCAGTGCAAACGACACTAAAATTTGCAGCATTCTTCATTTTCTGCGAAGAAGAACACCGAGATGAAGCTTCCTGTTGTGATTTATCAGGTGTCTTCACCATGGAATTTTTTACCATTCCTCTGTGGTTTATTCTTATAGCTCCTTCCGATGATTTCAATGTCCTGTCAAGAGCATTGATCTTGTGTCCACTCAACCATTTCTTTGTAGATTGTGATGCATGGATTGTAGCTGGAATGTCCATTATTGAATATCTGGAATGTTATATATATTTTTGATTACCTTAAGTAATCAAATTACCTTTTTCATTACATAATATTACATATAGCAAATAAACCAAATATGATTAAAAAAAAGAAATTATAATTATAGACTGCGAATCATTAACGATAAATAAAGGGATGTAAATAGGGGAATTTCCAAAGGCCAGATATGATCTGATATTCTGTTTTAAAATGCAGATGCATTCTGTGTCGTCTAAATGAAGACTGAGAAAGGATACCATTAGGACAGCATGAAGACAATAAATAAACTGAGAATAATGTAATGTAACTGAAGGCCGAGCATAAGGAGTGTGGAACATTCTCACCAGGTGTACCACCTTTATACACTGGGTGGCATTCACAGCAACATGGCACGCACTGGCTGCTTACTACATCCAATAGGCACAATTTATCTATTGCAGTGTGTCCAATGGTTTGGCCTGTCATGTATTAACAATTCGAAAGGCACAATATTAATTACGGCTGAACTTTATGTCTTCATGGGCGCTCTGGTAAATTGCGTTGTTACACAGTTGAATGACTAACCAACTTAATCAACTAATGCTTGCCATTTGCATCTTTCCGTTTAGTGTCAGTAAAGAAGGTTTTTTGTCTTTTGTGAAGGGGCTGGAGGATAGTGGTCTGGGAGACTTGGGCTGTGTGCAAAGGCGTTGCAAACTCTCTGTGACAACACGATGTCCTGTCCTCCAAAACGAAACTACGCATTACTGTGGGTTGGTTTCTCCAGTATCACTGAGTATGTAGACTTCTAATCTGTGTCATTTAGCTAAGCTAGAGAGTTTCACAGCTGCAATTTACAATTTTAATAGCTTAGCAGATGCTTTTATCCAAAGCGACTTACAGTTCCTATATTCATCCACTGATACAGCTGGGTATTTGCTGAAAAAAAATCTAGTTAAGTATCTTGCTTAAAAGACAGAACAGCTGGGTGGGAATTGAACTGGAAACCTTTTGGTTACCACTACACCACCAGCTGTTTTTTAGTTACTAGGCAGTCCTTCAGAACCACATACATGTGGAAATACAAAATAATGAATACTGAAATACGGAATACTGGATCTTGTTATTCTGTGATTGTGCAAGATTCAGAAATTTTTAATCCTGAGAACGTTTTGATATTTGACCATATCGTAAATGTCTGCGCCCATCTGCATCTAATGTTGAAAGGTTATTTACAAGTAATGGGTACAAAATGGTGTGTATATTCTTTAGAAACCCCGTTATGACAACAAAAAAGCAGCCACCTGTGTTGATACACCTGCTTGCCATCCGGTTATCATTCAGGTTGTGTTAAAACACTGGAACATAACCTTTGACCTTTTTGTTTTTAAATTTGTATGTTTATTCATTCATTTGTGGCATTGAATAATCGTTGCTCGGCATTCTTTAGCTGTCCCCATGTAAAACTGTATTTTCTCCTTCCTCATTACCATTCCGTCACGTGTTGGTAACCCCCGAGACTGCTTTCTATTTTGAGTCTGCTGTGGTGGCCCGTTCTCTGCCATGCTGGAATGTGTGTGCGTGTGAATTCACGGGCCCGGCCGTGATCGGTGCGAAGGCGTCGGACGCTCCAGGCGCTGCTTGTCTCCCGGGCGCAGTGCACAAACGGGCCACGTCCGCACCTGTAACCGAAATAGCTCTTTTTGTGACAGCGCTCGCAAAGCTCACTCGCAAGGCCACTGAACGCAGCTGCAACGTTGTCCAGCTTCAGTCTGAACGCACTTCACCTGTTATTTTTCCTTGAGCTAACGAGCACACAGGGCTTTTAACATCTATCTTTATAACCCCATCAATGGCTGGAAAACAAATGCCTGTTTAAATGACCTTCCTCCTCATTTCCTTTGACCTTCGGATCGGCTGTGAGCCTGCGTTCCTGGGTCCCATGTAGGAGGAGTGGTTATGTAATGTGTATCTTTGGATGCACAGACATTAAAGAGGCAAGTACATGCTACGCAGGCCATTCGAGGCATCGTACAACAGCCAGTCCGTGCTGCACTTTTAGGCCACCCACTTTTGCAGTACACTACATGGGGTTCTGCTCCACGATCCCCTCATTCTTGGCATTTGCATCAAACTTGGTCCTGCCGTGTGACCTAGTATAGCCCTGACTGTCCCACCCTGAACGATTGAACTTGTTTAAGCGTGATTAACGTTTGTCCCTCGGCGCAACCCATCTATTCATTTATTATCTCCATGAAGCGTTGGGCTTTTCTGGACATACCATAAATTATGTCGGCTGACTTAGCAGAGATTAGCACATTTCAGGCTTTGCATTTGTCCATCTTTATCATCCCCTTTGATCTGAATTTATTGTTGTAGATTATGATCATCAAAAAAGAATAGCGTGTGGGATGTTGTGTGGAATGTCAGTGGCCAGATCCCAATTTGGCAGCTCTGCCAAGGGGACGAGGGACCTGACACAGAACAGGCCTAATTAAGACGTCAGCTATCTGTAAAAGTTTTGAAGCACTGACAAAAAAAACAAAAACAAAAAAAAACACTATAAAAAAAAAAAAAAACAGTATAAATGAGTCTTTACGCTCACTGATCAATGGTGATTATTGAAAAGAACAGTCTAATTGACCATCATCCTCCTTGGGAATCCACACACACACACACACGGTTGAGTGTTTGTTGGAAGCAGTTTGTTCTGGTGGTATAAATTATTATCTTCTTACAATATCATTCAGGTATTGTGGCTAAAATCATGTTTTTTAATGAAAATTTATTTTCAGTAAATCCTAACCACAATTGCTGAAATTCCGGCTGCCTATACTGGAAACCTTTAGGTTAACGTGTATGAACCAGCTTTGTAGCCAGGGTAAGGAGTGAGGCTTGTGCTGTCATACCACCTAATGGTGTTATACCTTACAGCCCATTAATTAACTAATGGTGTTACATTATATATAAATGGGCATTTACAGCCCATTAGGGGTGAGGAGGAGAGGGGTTTGCACATGCAAGACGGTAAAAGGATAGAGAGATACTGAAAACGGTGGAACAAAAGGAGAGCAATTTGTAACTTATCTTTAGCTGTAACTTATCTTTAGCTGTAAAAAAAGCCTGTTGGTTTTAGATTGACTTTTAGATGTTTTTATTCCAAGCAACTTACACGACCAAATGTATTTATTTCAAATAAACATCAGGTACGAAATGACAAATTCCAATTACGAAATGGCAGTCTATTATGTGTCTATGTAAAGTGTGAAAGTAAAAAAAAAGGAAAAGAATCTATAGGTTATATAATTCTGTGATACTGGTGACGCATGCCGCTTTATGACTGATTCAGAATGAGCTGGGAACATGAGGGAAAATGCATGGGACCGTGATGAAAAGGGAGAGTAGTGTAAGTGTGTTTTTCTGGGCAGTGTACGCCAATGATGCCCTTGCTAATCATCTGTATTATTTATCAAAGGCTTCTAAAAATAGTGTGTGTGTGATGATCTAGCTCATTATTTAAAGCTTAGTTGAGTGATTCAAAACCGTCAGCTTTCCCACGTATCTACTCCGTACATATATACATATACAGTATGTAGGAGTACTGGAGTAATAAAAAATTTAAATGTATTCAGATATTTTTCCCTGTTCATCTTTCCACATTTCCCTTTTCACTTTTCTCTCTCTCTCTCTCTCTCTCTCTCTCTGGGTCTCATTCATTCACACTAATGCGCATGTATGATTCATATACAGATATTTAATAGGCCAGGATGAAACGGATGCCAGCTGTCATGTGTGAATTCGGAAAGAAGGGAGATCCTTGCCTCTAGATGAAGCCCTTGCCAGTGCACTGTTCCGGTAGACCAACATGTCACAGGAGGGCTCATGGCAGGCCCACAGACAGAGAGCGCCCCGAGTCCGCTGGAGAACTGCATCCTGCACCGCACAGGCAGTCTCCTCTCATCTACAAGGGGTTTCTAGGAGACAGTACCCACCCACTCACCAGCATGTGTCATTTCTTACATTGCTGTTTCGGGCAGAGTACCAGCGCTAATCTTGTGGAGCCGCCGGTCCCCATGGGATTCTTAGGGCTCCAGTCTGGATTCGATCACCAAACCCTCAGATGAACACATGGACTTGTCCAGTTATCCCAGTAATTTGGCCTTCAGAGTCCGATTTGAGTTAATCGCTGCTACTCTGATGATAATTTTGACTTTGTCCATTTAAGTGGCGTGCGTTCACACGATTGTATTTTGTCAGCAGTTTTTATTTTCAATCAATATTCGGAGAAATTTCAAGTACATTTTAAGCTTCAGATTTCCATGCGTTTCCAGTCACCTTTAGCACCTCGCGGCTTTCTCATGTAACTACATAACTGATTTAATTCTGGAAACATTGATGGACATTGAGGACTGAGTTGAGGCTGGATGCAGCTGACTTGACCTGCTTCAGTACAGGTGGATATCTCCTCACCTGCACCTATAAGCACTGAGGCTATACCGAGGAGTTGCCTCTCGGGTGTTTTCAGACAGGTCTCTGCCTGCCTCTCAGCACACACTACTGGTAGGGAGCTTCCAGTACATCAAATTTAGGGTTAAATCTGCATGTGGGTGCTTTGGGCTGTATAACAGCCCTATTATAAAGGCTCTTACAAAGGCTATTGCAGATGATGTCGAGATCATGCTCTATCAATGTTAGTGCTTAGCTTTTTAGATAAATTTAAAGGATTAATTATTATAATTTTTGGTTTTTACTTCTGAAATAACTAGAGTACTAAATGCTAATTATCCAGATCAAATGTTAGCTCATCAAAAACTGATCAAGTCAGTTGGATTCTCAACAATGTGTCACACTTTTGATAATGAATCTTCCCCTTTAAGGATTCTCTGTGTCTTAGTTTTAAATCTCTCTTCCTGAGAAACGGCTGTAGGCATAACCTTCCCCCTCAACGACAAACAAAAAGGGGTTTCCATGGCAATGCCGCACAGCTTAAAGACACCAAAAAAGCCATTTTCCACACTTCTCTTGGAAAGGCACAGTCTGGGGCCGGTACTGGGGGGGTTAATTGTTATTTGAATAGTAAGACACCTCACGACAACCTCTCATTGAGACTGCTGCCCTAAATGTAAACTTTATTCCTATACAGTAAATTACAACACAGCCCCTGCACAGACTCCCCCATACCACTTCCGCACTCTAATTAGGTGCCATTACAGATGGATACCCTCTTTGCGATGACATACCTTTATCCTCTGATTTCTTTTCATCGGTATGCCAGGTGGCCCCTTAGAACCCTCTCCACAGTGGTTATTGACCACCAACTGGGCCGATGTGTGATTCCATGTTGGTGGTCTTGAGTCACTGCATCCCAGGCCACCCCAGCGCAGGGGTCAGAGTGGAGCTCATTCATCTACAGTCGGTCAGCAGAGTTCGCCTAAACTGAATTCCAGCCTCTTGTAATTAGTCTGCTGATTTGGGCCCTTTAGATCTGTGCTTCCGCGTGGAGGTCATGCACAGACGCAGAGCCATGCACAACCCTCACATTATTGGCCCTGATGCTCTTTCATGGTGGGTCATGAAAGAGGGGTCGTTTAAAATGTAGAACATTTCTCAGTCAGTCAGGACTCAGTCAGTTCCCTTGAAACCAAGAGTGACAAATGCCCTGGTTGGTTGGTTGGTTGTTAAGAGAAAAGGTTCCGCCGGTCATCTAAGTGTGTGCCTCGTTCTTTTGAAAAGCAAGTTTGACAGACGCGAGTGCTTGTGTGTGTTGTATTGACAGAGTGAGATGGGATTTTCACTCATGTCAAGGGAGAAGTCCTGTGTGGATCATACTTGTTTGAGTTTACAGATTCTGGAGGCGATGGGACTGCCATCAATGATTCAGTGTTACATTATTTTAATATTAACTTTTAGTAATGTTTCAGGTTTTTTTTGTCACTCCCTGTAAAGGTTATAAGATGGTATATGATTCACATGGTAACAATCTGTTTTTAAAAATTAAACATTAACATTTCAAAATGATGCAGGCAACATTCCTGCCCAGCATTTAAGGGAACTCGTAAATTGCATGCTAAATAAAACTATCTGCCTTGTTCTTTATTATGTACGATCCCAGACCCTTGAGTTTTTATTATGATCAACTGTATACTGTATACAGGAGGAACAATTGAAAAATTCAAAAGTACAAATGCATTCACATTTATTCATTTTAAATAATTATACTGGTAATACAAACTGACATTTGGTAAATTAAGTTTTTAATTTACCAAAATGTCTTAGCTCCACTGGAGGGGAAAAGAGAGAGAAAAGCTGATAATTTTAGAACATCATAGTGTCATTAATCTGAAGGAATTTTCTCACCAGCTCTGAATTGCCAGTCGTACTAATGGATCTGGGCTCGTTGGTAGAAACCCTGCCACGCCACACGGGGAGGCAAGTGGATGACATGAACCAGATTCAATCCTATGAATTCCAGCTCACAGAGCTCGGCCTGTGCTGGGCCCAACCGAGCCTCTCAGGAGGCCCTTTGAGCTCGTGCCTTTTTAAACTAAATTAATAAATCGATTTGATTAAACATTTGACTTCATTTTCACAACTAATTTTTGTGTGGTGAAGGAACAGCAACCTGCGTCATTTCCCCTTTCAAGTATAATTCATACTTAATGCTTGCACAGGTGATTTTTTGAGGGAGATTCATACACTTGTCAGCACTTTGAAAGATAATATGTGTCACAAAGCACTTCAATGTTCAGAGGAGACAAGGGCTGTGACCAGGTGTGGAAAAACTATCTCTATCTCCATCCTGTGGACTGAAACAGCACTACATTTTAAAAACTTTAATCACCGAAACGTTTCCCGTCTGTCTGCGCCTTTGAAACTAAAAAACAAGTTGTAGGTATTCGACTACGTTGAGTTGCACCAAGTGTTTAATCAGGCCGTCATTCGTTTTCCACAGTTATTGTGAGACAAGCACAGAACTGCAGGTGTTACTTTTTTCCACTCAGACAACAGAAGTTCTCAAGCCACTGAGGGCCACTCAGTCCTTTCGGACCACATGACAGGCTCTGCTGTTCAGAAAACACCTGTACAAAAACAGGGGTCCTTTTCGTGTGGCCTCTCTGAGCGCATGTAAACTAACCTTGTACTTTTCTGCATCATTCTAACTGAGAATGTGAAAGCACACGTGTGAAAGTTGTGTGCCTCTGTATTTGTGTTTGATGGGTTAGTGAAGAATTGTGGGCTTATGGAGAGCCCCAGAGCAAGCTTGATTGAATTTCGAGGAATCCATAGTTTGAAGATGATTAAACCTACAAATAATGCTATTGCATATTGCTGAGAAGCATAAGCGAAGAAATGCTTGTAGTGCAGAATCTCTCTCTCTCTCTCTCTCTCTCTCTCTCTCTCTCTCTCTCTCTCAATGTAAACATTCTGAGATTACTTTTTCGATCGACATACACTAACACATGCGAATACATGTGTGTACTCTTAAATACATTGACTATTGACTACTGATGTCTTTCTCATAAGCCTACATCTCAAACGTTGATGTAATATTTCAGGTACGGACATTTTGTTGTGCCTTGGGAACTCCCCTTATGTCCTTAGGGTCTAATATAAGAACAGTCCATACATTTTAAACATTAATTTTGTGATGTACTTAATATTGAATATTCCGGTTGTTGAAAAGCTGTTAATAACCTTAAATTCACATCTTATGTAATCCATGGGAACTAGAGATGACAGCTCAAGAGTAATATACATTTGCTATATAAAATATTACATAAAAATGACTTTTGCCTGATTTTTCTTTCTTTCAAGGTGGCCATTATAGCAGGGAACTTTGAGCTGGCTGAACTGATCAAGAACCACAAAGATTCTGATATAGGTAAGAACCTGAGTTAACCATTTTTTTGTTTCTGAGTGGTGTACAACGTTCCGGAAATAAATATGAAATTTGAACCTGCTCAGGGAACCGAATGTAAACAGCGCATGAAAGGCAGTCATTTGATTTTTCTCCTTATACATAGACAGATTTAGTTTTTTCCCCACCTTGATCATTCAAGCGTTGGTCTCCGTTTCACTGTTTTGGTCCGTTTTCAGTGTTTTGGCCTGACAGTCCCGCCCCACACTGCTTCAGGGGACATTTAGGAGTCAAATATAAATCAAGTGACCGAAGGTGTGGGACCAACAAACTTTTCAATAGGACAACCTCCCACAGGACAGAGGCCTCAGTCCCTGGTGTGCCTCCTTCATTTTCAGCCCTGCGTGTTTTTAATTGAACTATTTCACATGAAGCGAATAGGTTTAGCGGGACGGATTAGAAGCCCCAGACAAATATTGAAATAAAATGTAGCACAAAAAAATGTAATCCACAATTGTTTCCCAGCACTCCACATCTGTGCTGCACCAAATGAAAATCTCAGCAGGATTAGCAAGCATCTGCTTATCGTCAGATTGTATGGACTCTATAGAATGGGACACGGGACAAAAGCGTTAACTCTGGCGGCTATGACAATTTGTCTTCCCCAACTGCTCCGCAAAAGGTGCATGCACACCCTGAGATGATGGCTCTCTAGCCCCCGACTGCCTGCGCCGGGATAATCTCGCCGCCACGTTTTTTCCCCGCATCCTTTTAACTATCCTGGTCTGTGATGGGATATACTCCCGTGTGGAATACCGGCCATGGGTTGTGCCTGTACCACTTCAGAAAAAGGTTGGTGCTCCTCAAAAACCTTTTTGAGGCTTAAGTGTGTGTACGGGTGAATGTAATTGCAATTGGTTGTAGAGGAAAGGGGAGGAGGTGGCGGGTTCTAGTGCACCCAAGCCATTTCCCATTCAGATTCCGCACGCGGCGTAATTGGGATTTCCTGTAAGAGCATTAGCCATGGGTGTTAAGTCATTCCCAGTGCCGTACCTCATTAACTGTCATGAAGAAAAGCTCCAATTATTTCACTCAATGTAAATTTTTCAAGTTATTCTGAAAATTTTATTATAGTCACTAAATGCGATACGCTGTAGTTTAGCCAACTGTCATTCTGCCCTCTATACGTTTTTTTTTAAATAACTGTTAAGTTTAATGGCTTAGATTTTGTTAATTAGTTAACAGCGGTATTTAATGAATTTTAGGAAGATTAAAAGGTAGCAATTTATATCCTGTTGTGAGCCTTTAAAACTGCCGCATTTAGTATAGTCAATTCTCTTAGAATACGTTTACTTACATTTTACTCAGCCACAAGGAGCAGAAAATGTGTTAAACAATCTCTTTTTTATTTTATTTAACTGCTCTTTGGAAGCAAAAAAATATGTATTTAATACTGTTATTTTCCCATGGATTAAGACCCAGTTTTACGAACCATATGAGTTAAGAGAATTGAATCCTTCCTCATCAAAGGCTGTGACGTTTTTGTTCAACTTTTCTCTTTGCCTATAGACGACCACTCATTCTAAACTTGCATCCAAAGGCTTGTGATGCACAAATAACGAGGGTTGAGCGCAAGAACGAAGGAGATTTGCACCCCACCCCCCTCCCACACAGTGATCCATATGTTAGAAGCTCCCATATACTACCCCTGCTCTCACCCTCAACAAAGGGATCACTTCCACCCTTCAGGTGAATATGTAGACCCGCACGCAGTGGAGTGGCATCCTGCAGCATTCGGTTTGGTTCTTTTGAATGGAAGCGTGAAATGACCTGGGGCTCTAGGTGATTCCACCAATTAAAGTGGCTTCTGTCATCATTTCTCCTCTGCGCTTGGGAACTCTTTCTGATGTATGCAGCCTGCTTCACAGCAAGCTAGAATCTTAGGCGTTAATATAAAGTTGCTGTTTTGCAAGAGCTGGCAGTCTTGCTAACGTCAGGGGGTTCTATTGAGTGAAACTAATGGATGAATGTAGCGTATTTTCTGTTTGCGTGAAGCTACTTTCATGCTCTTAATTACTTTTTGGGTAGTGTTTTCCTACCAGGTCAATATCTTCATCTTGCTGCTCATGTGGCTGCAAAGATATGAGAATATTGTGTTAGATTAAATAAATAAATAAATATTCAGTGTTGCAGCATAAGTTTCAGTGTTTTAACAAGCTTGGTTTTTAGGCTGTTAATTAGAAAAAGCACATATTCGTAATCTGTGCACATGCATAATTTTAGCACCCTTCAGAGTGACTCCGGCTGATGGGATTTTATTTGTCTTGATGAGGGCAAAGCTTTGTCCCCTTTCACTCATACAACAAGCAGCAGTTTACAGTATAAAAACATTGCCCTAGATCGGGAGACTGCACTCCCTGGCCAAATATGTAAATTGTTGTTCCCTCTAACGGCACCCAGTGGTTACCATGGCGTCCAGATTCATGTGATGATTGGTATGAGGAATCTGAGATCTGGTTGCTGCCTGATTGGAAATCCAAGGAGAATAAGTGGCGTTAAAAATAATAATAATAAAAATAGATGCCTCCCTGTTAAAAATTGATGACAAGGTTATTGTGAGAAGTCCCCCCGCCCCAACCGCCCCCTGACCAAATTGAAAATGTAATTGCTAGTAATAGTTATTGGTGAAAACAACAATCCCATTTCCAACTACGTGATGGATAAGGGGCTTTAAATTAATTTATTGATGTGCATAAAAGCATCAATACATTGGCCCAGTAGACTAGACCATGAACCACATAGTGTTATTAAGCATACTGTGTATGATAAACGCTTGGCACTTCATCTCCTCACATGTTCAGTCACTGTTGGGGGAAAATGTCACCTGATTATCATAGAATTACAACAGGCTGTTTTTCATTTCAATTTCCTGGTGCAGGTGATTATGGTCCCTTGGCCTTTTGGTGTTGGGGAGCGATCAGAGGCCTGGACAATCCGGTTCAACGCCAACTGTAACCGTGGCAACGGGGCCCTTCGGCACTGCACACTGGGGTCTCCTGAGACAGCTGCGTTGTCAGCCTAAAATCCTGAAGCTTATTTTAATCCTCCACACTCTATTAATCTCTCTGAACCTAGTTACAGTTGCAGGGAACACACATGTGATTGATTTGAAAACCCCCGTGACAAATCTGCACAGCACATACCTGTACAGTTGTCATTACCAAAATTCCTTAGAAGTTAACTCCCCCAACTAAATTAGCCTCACTTTTTATCTCTTGAAAGGTTTGCTTTGTGGGATTAATTTACATTTAATATCGCTTTGAATATAAATGACGTCCTATTAATTTTCGTTGTGTAGCAAAGTTTTCTCAGTTGGCACGTAAAAAAGGCAAGATGCCTTTGTCCCCATCTGAGGTAAATGGATGGATGTAAATGGAGGAGAATCTTTCGATGGGGAGGAAAGCAACAAGCCCAAATCTGTATTTAAATTCACAACATTTCCCTCCTGCATTATAAGCCCCTTAGGAAGATTGAAAGCTCTGTATTAGAATACGTGGTCTATTGTAATCTCCCCCGAAAATAAAAACAAATTGTTGTTACCTGATTCTGCTGAGCTGACCTGACGAGTCCCCTGTTGAAGCTGCTGTTCGAGGATAACGGAATGGGCCTGACTTGAACCTCTTGGAAATGCATTCTTTGGGCCTCATCTGATTGTGGAGCTAGTTCTACACCCATCAGAGGGAGGCGTACACGCGGCAGACCAAACACAGGTGTACAGTTGCCTACGTTGAATCCGTTAAATAGTTTTTTTTTCTTCTTCCTTGGGCTAGGTGGCTGTTAGCCTAACTGGAGACTGACATGACTATAAAGGTGTTAAGTTGTAATTATAATTAGCAGATATGGGTACCAAAGGAAACACTTAATTGTTTAAATTGTGGCAAAATAAAACATTTTGTCAAAATATTTTAATTTTTATTTGAAGCAACCTGTATGTTTGTCATGGGTGGTTTTGTCCTCAACAATTTTAATGTTCCAAATGATATTTCCTTTTTTGCTGTAGAATAGTAGTTAATCATACATATTTTTTTTGTTTAATTAATTTCCTGCACATTAATGCACATTATTTTCACAGATAGTAACACATTGCAGATGATTTGTGACCTCTTTCTTAGAAACCCGATGCATACATGTGTTAATACAATTGTGTTGTCAGAATGTGGCTGAGAGTGATCCTAATGTAAGAGTGAAGCCTAGCGCACCAGACCTTTTAATGCAGTCTTAGGAAATCCTATTGGGGACACGGCTCCTTTTCACTTTTAGATAAGTTTCCATTTGCTCATTTTTTTTCCCAATCAATTTCCATATTTATTGAAATAGGTTGTGAAATAAGCAGGTTTTGAAGTTATAGCGGCGTTATAAAGTCTCCTGGGACTAATTTCTGCTGACCACATTTTATGTCATTCCTTTTAAGTTTCTTCTCCACGCTTCACAACTTGAAGAATAATATGATGCGGAACTGCAATAAAGTGCTTAGATATCTTTGGTGTAATTTCAAATTTTTCAAGTGAAAGGGGTTTTGATGTCACTTATTCCTGCATTTTAATTAGCTCTGTCATAAATTGGTAAACAAGAAGGGCCTGGTGGTTAGTGTATGAGGTTTGTTTAGTGACAACTGCTTAGTTTCTTTTGTGTTTAATAAGTATCGATTTAATGAGGAAAGCAATGCCTACTGCAGTACAGGTCTTCTGAGACCCGGTGCGGACTGTTTGTTTGTACAGAGTTCTTTTAATTAGAAAAAAAAAAAAAAGGCCATTCACATTCCGTCATAGTAAGAGTCACATTAGACGCTGTTTCAAAGAGCTGAGTTTGGAAACGACGGGCCCTCCCGGCACATTTTAATGGAAACCCTAAAACAAGAGAGTAAATTACATTAGTGAGCGTGTTTTTCGTGGCTGAAGGTGGTCCAGAGCAATCATTTGAGGTCCAGCTTTAATGGTCTGCCGTGCGTTTTACCGAGACCATGCTTGTTGCTGTGTCCCCCGTGGAAATCTTCAGCAATTGCCCCTGCACCCTGGCTGGCTGCGGCTTTCAAGTCGACCGATTGTTGAAGTTGCTTAATAATGAGACTCGGTCAAACAGATACGCTTGCACTTAGTCTCAGTGCCACTCCAGCACGCTGTGATTCTTTCAAACTTTAAAACACTGGACTGCTAACTGTAATTCATTCACAGTATTGTAGGGTCCCACAGCAGATCTCTGTTTCATAATTAGAAAATCTTTTGATCTTTCTCTAAACAAAAACATATACTGTAATTATGTTTGCTTTGCTTCTTTGTTTTAATTGTTGTTGGTTCACGTTTTTTGTTTTTTTAAACCCACTCCTGAACTGAATTAAATATAGTCCATAAGCTCTGAAGCAGTGTAAAGTACTTTAAAGTGAAAAATTACCTTAAACATGACCCAGATGACCTAGCGTCATGCTGAATTACATTTTATTTTCCGCTGTCTTTGTTTTGCTCAGTAAACACTTGCATTGCCTCATGTGCAGCCTTGTGTATCGTTTGCCACAGAGACATAATAGCCACACTTTCGATTTACACAGATTTGTCATCTCGAAGTGAGATGGTTTACGTCTAGTTTTGGTGACATAAAAAAAAGAGTATTTGTGTTCATTATTATAATGAATATGAAGATTATTCCAAAGGAATCTATGTTGAGTGTCTTATCTGTAGTCTTGTAGATCTATGTAAGATTGCGCTGTCTGGACACCCACATGAGTTGTTCAGAACAGCCATGTGTTGTCAAAGGGCCGTTTGATCATATGAAAATTTGAAGAGACATTGGGAGGCTGCTGTTACAACCGTTCATAGGGTGCCAGCTGCATTATTACCAATGTATGGAGACAGAGAAGAGGGGGAGAGATGGAAGATTGTAGATGTGTGTAGTTAAAGGGAAACCTCTTTTGTACGCACTGTTTTTATTTTCCATTTATTTTCCATTTCCATTTTTAATGAATGAAAAGCAGTTGGCACTGTAAATGAAGTCTCTTTTTAAAATATATTTTTTTATCCTGAAAAGGGAAATCTAAGGCGTCTCCATGTAACAAAGATTCAATTACATATGCAATTCAGACTGGCTGGTTGCTAATACAACATTTCCACAACTGATAATTGTCTTCTTTGTCCTTTGTTAGCTACATATAATTGAGGATAAGAAAAAGAAAACCCCACAAGATGTAGTAACTAGCAGAACATTTCATTGATGCCATTACAAAGCAACTTGCTCTGACGGATTTAGACACCCTCTCTTGAGTTGCCTAGCAACACTGGGGGTTTGTTTCAAATACAGCTGTTTCTTGGGACAAAGGGGTTAACATCCTTTATCCAGTATGTTCCTCAGAATTGAAAATATATGAATATGCAAATATATATACTTATAACTTTACTATCCCTCCCCCCGTACATGTGCCAAAGAGATTCAACCTGGAATAACGGTTACAATATTAAAATCTAATTGAAAGACTGGCTCCCACATAACGATAATAATGATGAATTGGTACCACCGACATAAGATTTGGCTTAGTTCAGTTACTTAAAGCCAAAAGGAAAATGCAAGTAAAAATAGATTTGAACAAGCAGACAGGACATACAGGACTGTGTGCGGGGTTGCGCTAAATCGGACACCGAACTTATTTTGTCGCTCCCGTGGAATCTGACGTTTCTAGAGGAGAGCTGCAGCAGCGCCGGCGCTCACATGATCGCGAGTGTGAAGAGCAGCGCGAAGCTCGTGCGCCTGAGCTCCGTCTGCGCTTCCCCCAGCTGACATACAGCTGAACAGGCGGAATCATGTGGGGTGGGCTGTGTCGCCACCGCGCCGGTTACCGCTTCCCCGTGTCAGCGTCGCCGTCGTCATTCACTGGCCAAGGAACCTGCAGCCTTTTAACACGAGTCGATAGCTTTGCTCTTTTTTCTGTAATTTTTTTATTTTTATTTCTTTACTTTGTTCTTCACCTACTAAAATGAAACAACTGGAGTAAAAAAAGTAAGGACGGGGAGAAATGAAATCTTTACTGAATGCCTTTAAGAAAGATGGTAAGAAAATTCGAGTTTCTTAAATATATTGTGTTTTGCCTTGGAGATTATTAGAGATGTTGCACAATTGGAGATATTGCACTCAGTATCTGCTGCCTGATAAGAAACTAGGTTTTCAGTGCGGTCTGTTTTTGAGGATTGTGATTCAGCTGTAAACTTTGTTTTATTAATGACAATTCATGGGACTTGGCAGGATTACAGTTCTCATTTACCATTCATAAATGTGCAATTCATTTAAAAAAAATGTAAAAAATAACTTGCTTTCTTTTAGGTCTTTCTGTGGGAATGTTGTTGGTGTTCCCTATGTTTGAATAATTCTTATAACATGTAGAGATTTGTTTTTCTATACGTGGAAAAGATGGGCTGTTTCATTTGGAGGAAGTGAAGCTCTGTGCTTGAATTAATTTAATTCCAACTGTGATTGGTTAAAGTTATAAAAATAAGTACTCATGCATCACATGGCCCAGCTACACTATTGGAAATGTGTTAAAGATGTCACTTCCTCAGTTCACCAACTTAAATTTCGCTGCCGCTCTCTATAAACAGATCTATCGAACTGAATATTAACCCTTTGCTATGTGAAATAGTTTTTGAAGGTTTTACATTTTTTGTGTCTTTATTGCTGAATGTTTAAATGACAAGTAATTTAATGTGTAATGGCCATATCAAATGGCAATTTCGTATTTTTCTAAGTAAAAAAAATCAAACCAATAAGGTATAATATACATTTTTTCTTTTTCTTTAAGTCTGTCGAAATGTCTTAAACCTAGTTTCTGGCACGCTTCAACAAGCAGTAAATGATATAGATTGCACTGATTTCATCTAACTATTACATAAGACATGCTTTTTTTCTCTATTTGGTGATAAATTAGCTTTAAGCTGCAAAAATCTGCTACAATAATCTACTGCTACAACACTGGAGAAGAAATTCTTCTATGGTGTGATTAAGCCATTCATTATGATTTGAGAACTGCAAGGTTTGCCCCCTTTTGCGTTGACCTCCAGCTGCTCTGCTTACGTCCATTCCCCTATAGGTTGTACCGTGGCTTGGGGTGTCATAGCCTTGGGTGGTGGGGGCTAGGTATTATCTCTTCACATGCTGAACCTTTAGCTATGATGTGGCTTCTGATGCTCCCCTTGCTCTGGGAATAGATAGAATTCTTCCATGCGCAATCTGGCATCGCTTTTGGAGATCCCACTGAGCCTCCAGGCAGCCGATGTGAGAGCAAATACGCAATGTGTGGCTCGCCCTCCTTCTGTCAAATTCCCCGTCCCCCTCTGGTGGTCCCCATATCTCTCTCAGTTTAGCTCGCAGCCCCTCACTCGTGCATAGCCTACCATGTGCAACCCGCCAGCTATCATCACTGCAACATTAGAAGAGCGTTTTGCAGCAGCCAGGCCAGGTTCTGGGCAGTTACTTCAAAGGCCGCTCCTCCACGGTTCTACACACGGCAGTCTCTAATGGGCAGAGAAGCTGCCAGCTCGTTAGCAGTTTGCCCCCTCTCCTCTTCCTTTTACACGTCTTTGAAGTGAATGAGAAGGATCATCAGAAAAAGCCTGAGACGATAACAAATGCCAAAGGAGGATGCATGAAATTCCCAGTTTCCCAGCAAATAATTATCTTTTTAATTGTAAAAGATGCTGATAACCCAGGAATGGTTGAATCTGTGGAGCAGACCCGGCACTTTGTTTTAAATTAAGCAGTGCATGGTGTCCTTTTGGAGCAATCAAAGTGTAAAATTACTGCATAACTTCCGGGAGTGTTGCAGTCTTTTCACGGCAATCCAGATTAGTTCATCCTTCTTCACTGGCATTTAGGAAATGGCAGGGAAATAAACATGACGATGAATTATGCTGCAGTTCTGAGCACAGGAGAACTGAGATGATAATGATAATGAGGATCTACATGGAGGACTGACTAAGTGTTTAATCCACGGGTTTACTGCCAGCTGACCTCTTGACCTGAACCCAGTGGGAACTAATGGGACAGCCTTGACATCCACAGGATATTGAATATGTGTAGCGGTACTCATTGTTATAAAATTTGCTGCAGACAGTGACGCTCTCACAGGAGTACCATTGGCTCCTCGAGCTAGGGACTTTGTCCTTCAGCCTTAAGGGTTAATAAAAAAAATTTTTTCTCTTGACAGAGGTTGTGCCTTTTGTCTGTGCGGTGATGTTGAACGCTGAAACAGGTCCCCAAAAAAATGGTTTCTTTTTATTTTGTAGTTATTTTGCAGCCTTCCAAATCTAAAGGACGGAGGTAGTACTGTATATCCATTGCAACGGTTGTCCACATATTCTTATAAGTGTGTTTGTACTTCGCGTTAGGGTGCTTTTTAAAAAACACTTTTGCAGTGGTTATCAGTATTATTAAAGTATCCTGAGGCTCAAGTGCTCTAAAAACAAGCAGGAAAACTATTTCTTAACGTCTTTTAAAAATTGGTTGGCCAGGTTGACCCATGGCCCACAAGACAACAATGAAATTATTTTACATTCAAGAAATCATCATTAAGTGATAACTTTTAATTCACTACAACATTTAATTTTATACTCCTTGTACCCAAAATGAGGGTCACCGTATCAAAGTGTCAAGGTGACCATTCAAACTCATCATTATTATATCCTACGCAGGCAAACAGACTGCGTTTGAATATACATGGGTTATTTTGGATCAACTGCACCTGATTTTATTGTAAGTTTTAGTGAGCTACTGGTTCTTTGCATGAGGGAGATTAAAGGCAAATCTGTCCTGTGAAATCTTTACTGGGTATTTATCAGCCTTCTTTCCCTCTCTGTTCCCCTTCCCCCCAGTGCCTTTTCGAGAGGCACCGGCATATTCCCACAGGCGGCGGGGTCCCCAGAACACGCTCTCCGCCCCCCGGGTACTGCTGCGCTCCAACAGTGACAACAACCTGAACGTGAACAACCTGCCCCCACCAGACTGGTCACCGTCGGCGTTCTCTGCCGCCGTTGCCTCCTCCTCCTTGGCCGCCTCTTCCCACCGCAGCCTCTCCCCTCAACTGCTCCAGCAGATGCAGAACAACCCCAATGGCACAGTGAAGACAATGGGGAGGGGGTCCCGCGCACCCCGCAGCCGCTCGCCCTCCCTCAACCGCCTGGGGGAGGAGGTCAGGAGGCAGCCCCCCCAACGGCAGATCAGGTGCGAGCTGTCCCCCCCCTCCCCCACCAGGGATTTAGAGGAGTTGGATTGCCCGGTGCTCAGAAGGGCATGCAGTGAGGACGAGTGAGGCCGCCATGTGGCCACCCACCAGTGCTCTTGTTCCCTAATCCCTTTTCCTCCCATAAATACCCTTATGCAACTTTCATGTCTTTAATGATCTGCCGTGGTCTTCACTGGGACCACGCATCCCATCATACCATGTTTTCTTTTCCCTTGAGCCCTAAGGCATCATGAGGGTTAGAGGGCGATGCGTGTGACAGTGGTTAGAGGAAACAGCCACGGGCGGTGCTGGCCTGCTGATTCCTAGGGATGTGAAGAGTGGTCTGAGCGATAAGTGTAGAGAGTGGTCAGAGCTGTGCTGGTTCTCAGGCAGAAGTGTAGAGTGGTCTTAGCTGTGCCGTTTTCAGGGATAAGTGCAGAGAATGTCTGGGATAAGTGTAGAGAGTGGTCAGAGCTGTGCTGGTTCTCAGGGATAAATGGTCAGTACTGTACAGAGGCTGTCAGAGCATTGGAACCTGGACCTTGGGAATGCAGAATTAAGGGTTCAAATCCATAAGTGGGATGTTGCTGCAACCCCATTCAGAGGTTGTGGTCTAGATTACATTGTTTGTGACTGTAAGGTACACTAGCTTGTGTGGAAGGTATTTGCCAATGATATTCGTATGCAGTAGGTATACTGCTTGGCAGTGGTGATGCAATGTTGGTTCTGTTGGCCCTCACTGCGACTGGGGGCAGCTTGTTGGCAATCGACGATCCGGAATGTTGACAGGAGATGGCTGTGGGGTGAGGGGTCCAGATCATGCCAAGGCTGTTTAGGAAAGGAATATCAGAAGCTATCCCTTGCTACAGTGGGGGAAATAAATGAATAAATAAATTCTACCCTTTTGTCTGACATGGTTGACACACCACAACACAGACCACGAGAAGGATGAGCCCACTGATGCCCCTGTCAATGGAACATGTTGTTAAATTGGGATGATTTCCCTGGTTACCAGAGCCGTTGCTATGGCTATTGTCATACAGGGGTGTGCGTTTCAGCGTTTACTCTGCGGGGTATTAGATAACATCCCACAGCTGCACAAGGGAATAAAATAAAATAAAAACAAACCAAAAAAAAACAGCTGGTTCAGCAAAATTGCTTTATTACATTTCCAGCTAGATCTGATAATTGCATGTCTTGGTGCTGTTGTGATTTGATTTGGCCAATGGTGCAATGAGCTATAAATAGCATTGATTCTACTCCTGTTGTTTCGGCTGTTATTGAAGAGCCATTAAGAAACCAAATCCACATGATATTGACTCACCCAGCTTGTTGCTACTTGCAGAAGCATGTGTGGGTGACTGCCGGCCCTAATTCAGACCAGTGTATCTGTTTCCCCATGCCGTTTTAGCTATTAAACTCCCCATCTGGGTACTTAGGTTAGAATCTGGTTACCAATTGGTAACAGCTATTCACCCCGGACATAGCAAGCTTTGTCTACCTAGATATCAAGCTAATAAACTGAACATTATTTATTAAATTAACTATGATGACGATATTGATATATCTATTGGTGATATGATTCAAGCTCAAAAGAGGATAATTTATACCCTATATCTGCCCTTACTGTGGATTGAAAAATAAACTGTGGTACATTCATATTCCATTTAAATCAGTTTATTGCTTTGAACTCATCTTTGCAATGAAATTCATGTATTACTTTCTTTCTTTTTTAAATTAAAGGTGATGAGCAGAGCTTATTTAATAGTCAGGGGGTCAGGCATGAGCAAGTGTCTTCTCGGTTCTGGGCCAGGTAAAAAAACAACAGCGCGGATGTGCTGTGTTGGTGTCGTGTGATCTGATCCCGTGAGCCTTGTGTCGGAGTGTGTTTGATCAGCACACTTCCATCCGTAATGTTTCGTACGTAATGTATTGCCGACATCTGATGCCTCACACATATTATATTCGCATAGTTTCTGCATCTGCTGGAGCAGTTGAGGGGAGGGGGTTAAAACCCAGAACCCTCTTATGACCTATGTTCTTTCACACTGCCAGCACCCTAACTTTGGTTTGCAGTTATAGCATTCTGTCTCCCGACATTTCCCTTATCACGCTACTGTGGCTATTAAACGTCACATTACAGGGAAAGTCGAACGTCTGACGTTAACATTTTGTCAGACCATGCCTGGATTCGCATTATGAGTTATAAGTGTCCATTGGACAGCAACATTTTATTTTTTCTAAATCCCCGTTATAGTTATAGTTGCTGAGTGTTGGTTTTGAGTCATACGGGGCGATTTACTACTGCCTTGCACGAGGATTTTATGGCACGTATGAAGTAGCGAGTGCAGGGTGACTCTTTCTCCATCCTGGTCACGTGGAGCATTGCCTCACTTCAATGGGCACCGTCCAGTGCGAAAATATGACCCACTTGGCCGGGGAGGGGGAGAGGT
This sequence comes from Hiodon tergisus, assembly GCA_025775045.1. Classification (NCBI taxonomy): domain Eukaryota; kingdom Metazoa; phylum Chordata; class Actinopteri; order Hiodontiformes; family Hiodontidae; genus Hiodon; species Hiodon tergisus. Next base: position 51,133 of record JAOVYW010030775.1, read on the forward strand.
GCTGCTAGCAGGTGCTGGCCCCCGGGTCAGGACTGGGATTTTTGTCTCACATTCAACTCAATGTACAAGTAACATAAATAAATACATATTCTGTTCTACATGATCAGATACACATATAGTTTTGCGTGCCTTTAGCTCATATACTTATCTAGGTCATCTGCCGCCTCTCATGCATCACTTGTACGTCAGCATTGACACTGTAATGGGTGGAACCATTCTAGTTATTCCATTTCTGTGGTACTCCCTATATTTAAATGACCAGATCTGATAGTAAATATCACCTGAATTCAGGGCAAGTGTGAATTAAAGGCTGGAGTTATCTCTCCTCCACCTTCTGGTGGCAGTGATGGATCTCTCTAGAATAATGCCAGCTTGGTGGGCCTTTAATGCATAGCAGGAGTATACAGCAGTGGTAATTACCGGCACCACAGGACCGTCCTTCTCCCAAAACAAGCCTCCCTCCATCCAAAATTTCCCCCAGGTTTAATATTGTCACGGTCAGAGTAATCCCTCCTCACCAGCCCCCAGCTTTATTAAAAAGAGAGTTGGTGGCGCCGAGGGAATATTTACAGAAAAAATTCTGGACCAATCTCGACACTTTAAATGCTCTATTGCTGCGCATTTAAGTCGCCACACTATTTAAGGCTGTCAGGCTGCCTGATGTAGTGCTGGGCAAGTGCCAGGGATCACTCCAGAGTCCCAGAAATCCCTAGTGTGTACATCAAGGACTCCTGGAAAAGGCTCAACCACCACTCACATGGCGCACTGACGTTGTTTGCTTGTGAAGTGGGTGAGCACAAGTTGTGCGCAGTAACAGCATGTTCATTTCTTACTGGAACTAGGGACAGATCCTAATATGTGAGATCGCGTCTTTATATGCAAACGGGAGTAGGCTGTTACCCACAAACTCAGATTTGAAAGCATTCTGAAGTTGCTGAGACAACACAAGGCCACGACTCCTGACCTGAGCTCACGGTAATTACTTTTCTTAGCATGCTCAGGAGTACACACTTATCAAAGTATGTCAGCCTCAAGCTTGGGCACACAAGACCAAGCTCATCAAACTATCCTTGAATTTTCATAGATGGTCATTAAAATGTAACGCACAATTTATTTTGAAGAAGGTGGCCATTTAAATGAAATGCACAGCTTATTTTTTAGAAGAGATAATGGATGCTAGTACGTTTGTGTTAATTAGACAGTGCTCCCATCTGGGGGTTTTATCGTTTTCTGCAGATGCTACTGAATAGGATTTATGTTTGGTGAGTGTTTTTAGAACTGCAACTTTCCTTCCTGAAAATGAGTTTGCACTTGAGCTGGTGACACTTCAGAAAAGAGCCCATTTAGATTTGGAATTAAACAAATGTTCCCAGCATCACTTTGAAGCCAGTCAGATTTTTCAGGTTTTAAAATCCCTACGACGCTATGCTATGCTATGCTATGCTCTGCTATGCTATGCTATGCTATGCTATGGTGATGGGATAAAAATGTTAAGGTAATGTCAGTTGCTTTGAAATTGCAAGTATGCTGTAAAACATAGATTTTATGAAGAAGAAAAAAATAACACTGAAGCTAGTGAGAGAATTTGTATTAATTCCTTCTTCCTAAATGTCTAAGCAACGATTATTATTGATTAATTCAGGAGTCTAGAGGGAAAAACTATAACTTATGAATCTCGATGGATCATAGTTGTGGTTGAAAAATTGCAAAATATCAAAAAGTGCTTACATTTATATCATATCATCAATTAATTGTTTGCAATATGCCAGTTTTTTTAGTGTCAGCTAGGTGACCCAACATTTTAGGCCAATGGTACTACTAGAATATGCCACTAGAGAGAGCAATTGTTACATTATGTACAAGTTGCATTTTACAGCAAGAATAGGGACATCAACATTACATCATACTTACTAGTTATGCTAACAGTAATATTGACTAGAATTTCCAAAATTCGCATGCATAGCTTTCAGGAGCTCCATTCCCAGGTTTTGAACCTGCAGCCTTCTGGACACAGTCTGGGAGTTAAATGTGTTACATTGAAATATTGCTAAGGGCTAAGCACTCAAATTGTGGATCAGAGGCCTGAATCTGACTTGCCTGAAGTGCATTTGTATGCATTATAAACATTTTACAGTGTACATGCAAACTCATCATGTGTTTTTTCAACACGATTTTTTAAGCCAATGTCAAATCTTGCATGAGCACTAATGTCTCCATGAATGAAAGAATGGGTGAGTTTATTCCAGCTGCAGAGCGTACCCTGAAATTGTGCCCCATTTCTGTTTCTGTAATGTTTACTCCGCCGTAACTGCAAGCTACAAGGACAGGGGTCAGCCTCATTGAGATGCCATCTGGTTACCGGAGAAGTGCTCTGTTTGTATGTGGTCAGTTTTAGTGTTGGGTATCATGTAGTCTTGGAATGCAAACCTATCTGCCCTCTGGTTGGTAGTGCTGTCAACACAGCACTCTATTGTGATGGCATTTCGTTTCAGTAGGAAGATAGAGGGGGAAAAATGTGATGGTCTATTGAATGGCATTGATCGTATCAGAAAAGTGATAATAATTATCATAATAATAAAAACTTTGTTTTGTATTGGACCTTTCCGAATACATTTAAAAGTGCTTAACAGAACTGACAAGTAATTAAAAGGCATACAGTGAAATGAACCGAAATGTGTAATGTAAAAGCTGTTTTAAAAAGTCTCTAAAAATGGAAGTGTTAAATCGATCCACATGTTTCAGCTACCCAGGCCCCCCCACCCCCCCAAAAAAGAAAAGATAAACGAAGAGATCATTTCCATTGTTATTGTATAGTCTGTTGGAATGTTGAAATGGAACCCTGCTGACCTATTGTCTCACAGTGCCCTGCTGTCCTCCTTCCACAGTCCCAGCTCTGGCCGGGAGGCCCACTCTGGTCCCGACCTCCAGGGCTCCAAGCGCAAACTGTACAGCGCTGTGCCAGGGAGGCACTTTGTGGTGGTCAGGCCCTACCAGCCTCAGGGGGAAGGGGAGATCACACTGTACAAGAACGACAGGGTGAAAGGTGGGTACTCGTGGCCGAGTGGCGCTTACCACTTGGTCCCCCAGCTGTAGTTCCAAACGCACAGAGTTGTAAGAAATGCATGTAGATATATTTAGAATTAGACTCACTATCTATTCTCTTGGGAAACCAAACGGCACATGTGTTTGGTACACCTGAGTCCGACAGAAACCATGTGGATAAAGGTGGATTTACTAAACTCATTACAAAGTTGGGAGACAGTGTTTCTCTGTATTTTCTACAGTATGCAAGCATTTTTCACTTGGCATAGTTCTATGGGTAGCCAGGCATGGTTCTTCAACTTGCAAACTCTGTATTGGAAGGTGGGCGCTGTGTGGCAACGTCGTAAAGTACTATGTCTCTGTGATAGGGTAACCCATATTGTCCTCCCTATTACCGTGCATTACCTCAGTAGGGCATTATGGGTCTAAGCATTTGCTGTTTTACAATCATTGGAAGCGGGTTTGAAGAACATCCGGAATGCCTCAGGGAAAATATTTACATTATTTATTTGCTTTGCAGCAGACTCTATTATCCAAACTCCAAATTTCACTATTCACTAATATAAATCTATTTATAGTGCTGACTATTTCCTGAAGGGAATCAGGTTAAGTATCACTCTCAAGGGTACAACGTCAGGGCCCTTGAACCTGAAACCTCCTGGTCTGGACTCTTAACTCCTAAAGCACCTCTGCTGCTGCCCCATTCCATACCTCGGCCTTGTACTACCCCTGGAACATATTCGTATATCCATATTCATATTCTTATATATATATATATATATTTGTATATGTGCTGGCATTATGTCAATAATATATACACATACAGGGTTTCTCCCGTTAAATAAAACAGCTTTGAATATATGGCCCCTAAAAGTTGTTACTATGTGGTTGCCGGTGTCTTTAGAATTGGTTATGACAGCATGATTTATTTATTTATTCTGATATTCAGAATTTCCGTGGTATTTGAGATCTTGTTCACAGTCTTATCTGAGGCTTTTAGTTCCCTTGTGTAATTGCTTTGTTTTATGCATATTGTGGTGAACCCTTCTGCCCAGCCAATGGGGGGGAATCAGCTGTTCAGCACATTTAGAGCTGTGTGCTCTCGCTCACCAGATGGTGAAGAGAATGGGCAACAGATTATCACTCCAAGCGACATGCAAAGTCCTGATTACTTCAAAGTTTTATGTAATAAATATGCAGGGTTGAGGGGGGCTACTGCCATGTCTTATCGACAAATTGTGAAGCCAGTAAGAACAAAATTGTCTAAATGTAAGATTTTTATAATAAAATGTTGAGTTGTACTGAATTACTGAGTTGCAAAATCAATGGAGTTTCACAGAGTTTTCATCTTCTTCTACTTAGAAGTTAACTGCTTAGCGGTTCACTCCAGCTTCCCTTGGATATCACTCTCATCCTCACTCTCTCCCTTCCCAGTTCTGAGCATTGGCGAGGGAGGATTCTGGGAAGGCAGCGCCCGGGGCCATGTGGGATGGTTCCCGGCGGACTGCGTGGAAGAGCTTCCTACCAAGCCCAACGAAGAGAGGCCACGTAAGTCAGGCAAATCACTCCATCCCAACAAGGGCAGCAACATGCGACTCGCTTGACAAAGCCCTGCAGCGCCCCAGAGGCCTCCCTGGGGCATTGCGCTCCGAATCGGGGTCACTCCTGTGGGGGGTGGGAAAGCGGCCTTTGTGTCAGCATCCCCTGTCAGCTGCAAGCTGCCAAATGGGACTCAGCTCATTGTTCCTGGCTTCGGTGCTGTGCCGCGGACCCAGCATGTAAGTGCGTTTGCGGAACATTTAACGGCCAGCCCTACCCAGGAATGCCATAACGCCGTGATAGCAGAGCTGACAGATGTGGCAGCAGACAGGGGTCGATTAACTTTTATGCTTTCAGCCTCAAAGTAGCAGAACTGTATTGTTGCGGATGTGCTTGTTGTTAGTCGGCAAAGATGATTTGATGGCATGATTTGATTTGTATCAGAGGCGTTGACTTCACGCACGAGCCTGGGGTGTATCCATTCCAACTTGCCTATGCCCTGGTACATTCATTCCCTTCTGGTAAACGATGGCGCTCTCTTATTTGTACTCTCCCTCCTCCCATCCTCCCCTGCACTCCTGCATTATCTGGTGTATGGTGATGAGACACGGGGCGCTGCACCCATTTCAGCTCTATCGCGGGCAGATTTATCTAACAGATACCCTTCCCATCATGGTGGGATGGGCTGGAGGGGTTGCTGTCATACCTACGCAAGTCTTAGTGATGGCCATCTCTGTGAATTCGGTTGTAGATTTTCTGACAAACTAAGGGTCTCACTCTGTCACATATACACACAAGCCACCTTCCCCTGGATCTCCTCAGTCCCAGGGCAGGGCTTCACCCGATTCCCATATCTAATCCTGTAAGGAAACGCAAGCCCAGTCTCTGGGGAGCCATGATAAAGTTTACCAACTTTCATTTAGGATCAAGGGACGGACATTCTGTTTGGTGGGATGGGCTGTCTCTTCTCACCATTGTTGTTCTGATCTTTTCATTTAGTAATCAGTTTTCTTAGTAATTATTTTTTCCTACAGCAAGAACCCATTGCATTGCCCTCATTATTAACTCAGTTTGGTGGAGCAGTATACCCAGAAAATAATAGAGGCAGCTGTTATTGTTTTAGCCGTGGTCATCCAGTTACTGTAAAAGTTGCAGTTAATTTGGTTTAGTTGAGCAGTTTTGACGGCAACCAGCCCAGCTCTGATTTTCTGTGTTGTATCAAATTGGCCTCAGGACTCCATATCACTCCCTATTGGTTTAATGACTCGATGATTGTTGGCTGAATCCTACCTCAGGCTGGTCCATCTGAATCTCACCTCCTGAGTCTGACCTTTGACTGTTTACCCATCACTGCGGCTGGAAACCCTTTCAGTGTAGATGTTTATTATACAGTCTTTTGGATTTAGCATAGTTGAATTGCAAATACAATATCAACATGCTTCATCAATTTGTCCTTTATGGATCGTGAATTACACTCCAAAAATGTATAATTACCAAAGTAATGTGACTTTATAACAAGAGTGAAGAAATTCTGATATAAAATTGATATTATGGATAGTAAATATTTTTCAAACAGTATGGAGTTTAATGAAACCTACAATTTTTAAAATTATGAAAAGGTTTAAGCTGCCATGGTGCTTATAATTGTGTTATATTAATATAGTCCTGATTGCTGTCCTGGAGCCCAGCTGAATTGCTTTTAAGGGAATAATCATTGGATGACATGGGTTTTCTATGTTTCTGCTGCATCTGAGAAAAGAAAATGGATCTCAATGCAATGCACTTTTGTGACATTTAGCGTATAAATAAATAGTATACGTAATCATTGAAATTAATTGAAATACGATACGAATCATTTAAGGATAATACAGTACCACTACAGTATACACATTTTTCTCATTGAATTTGATCTGATCTTTTCGTGGGTTGTAATAGAACATTAGAGTCTGAAGAAAACATCAAAGTTTGGCACGCAAGGTAATTCATCTTCAGGTGTGAAACATGTATTTCAGCTCAACCAAATTAAAGAAATAATTAGGCCCAGGTGTATCAGTACTTTGGTCTACAATCAGGCAGGATTTGGGAAAGCCCTACACAATACAAATCCGACTAACTTTGGCCCTTAACATCACTGTCAGCACACCAGTTCTATGGGCACATCATACACAATCAAAATAAAATCCAGATGGAAATCAATGGAAATTCCCTGCTCGTCTCAAGCCACAAAAGAACCTTGATGATCCTCAAGAGTTCTGTAACAACGTTCTATGGACAAAAGTCAAAAGCAGAACTTTTTGGTTCACATGACCTCAATAAACCACCGATCTAGCATGATGGTGGTAGTGTTCTGGTTTGGGGAAGCTTTGCTGCACAAGACCTGGACACTTTGCCATCATTGAAGGAACCATGAATTCAGCGCTGTATCAGATAATTCTACAGGTGAATGTCATGTGAGATTAAGCTGAAGTCATGTGGCAAGACACGGCCTCATCATGGCGATTACTTTTTCACACAGCGGCATTGGGTATTGCATAAAGTTCTTTAATAAATAGAATATGGTGTGGTGTTTATTCACACAGGTCTCTTTTTTAAATCTCATACTAGGTTTTGGTTGAAGATCTGGTAATATCCAGTGTAATCAAAAATATGCAGAAATCAGACAGTGCTGACATGCTTTTCCATCACCCTGGGTCTCCACAGGAACAGCTTTTGACTCTCCCAGCAAATCTGTGACACAAGGCTGTCCGCTGTTTCTCTCCTCTTCATTGCTGTTGCCACCCACTCTCAACGTAGATTGTTAATGATCATTTGTCACATAAGAGCCACGTTTTTTTTTATAATTTTTGGCCACTCTGTATCCCATTATACTGCAATGTGTGGGGCCTAGCCCACAGTCTAAGGAAACACTGCTCGGTCATTTATCATTGCATGGTTGCTGTGTAGATTTGGGTATCCAGTCGGCTGTGGGCAATTGCTTATGTGTTGTAAACTAACAAAATGTATGCAGTCTCAATCGTTCTATTTAATCATGTTTGAAACACTGTAACCCCAGAGGGAGCTAAAAACATTTCTACTGCTCAGTCAGTGAAAGAATGATATTTAGTTGATTGTACTAGTGTGTGGCTGTTCAGGGATGTTGCGGACAATGATGTGATTGACAGGCTTGATTAAATTGTGTGTTCTCTCTGACATCACAGTAAATATTTAAATATTTAAGATATGGACGTTCAATAACCCACTTTAGGAGCATACTACAAGGGAAATTTAGTTTGTACTAAATATCAGGATGTTCTTTTGTTGCCTTTGCTTAAGAAACTCCAACTCCTCAGCAAATTTTAACGATGGTGGGTAAAATGGGGGAGGGGACTGACAGGCCTAGATTAAACACGTCAAAGTTTCATTCCAGGACTTGGTCGCAATGGAGCCCGGAGCAACAGTCTGTTGAGTCGCAGGGTGGCAGATTCTGTCTTCCGCCTGAAGGACAGGGAAAGGAATGTCATCGGTGGCCAGGGTCCAGGTGACGCTCATGTCTGCACCTGCCCCAAAGTCGGTGTACAGTCTCGGTGTATAGAGAATGGTGTTCAGTTCAGTGTCAAAATGTGGAAATTTGTTCCTATACCCAGCAATAATAAAACAAGTTGTGATGGTTCATTGAAGACTGTGTTTGGAGCAGCATTTCTGCTGGCTAGGTTCGCTTTTCAATGAAAGGACATTTCTGTCTCAAGGAAAGGCATAAGGTTCTTGTGATATTATGTGTAGATGGTGAGGATATTGTGTGCTAGCTGACAAGTAACATTATGACCATTTTGAGAATGTTATATATTAGCAGGGCTGCTAACGAAACTGGCTCTGCGACTTCAGTGAGAAGAGGTTTAATGTTAGCACTCACAGAAACCATTCAGTGGTTGGGATTATACAGTTAGCACTTGCCAGGGACTCGTCCACATGGCTCCGCATGTGCCCCGCCCCCCATGTGGCTCCACTGCCAGCAGGCACAACGACATACATGCCCCTTGATGCAGCGACCCACAACATGCACCCGACTCAACCTGGTTTGTGGGCTGGCGGGCACTTGTCCCACCTTAAGGGGGAAAAAAATGGAGGTTTTGTCACGGCAACACAATGTGTTGTCTGGGCAGCTATCACTATTTTCAGTGTGGTTGTAGGGTGTATGCCTCACGCACCATTGCAAAGTAGGCATATGGAGCCACTGGCAACATTCTGCTACGAGTTATTTTAGTTCAAATGAATGTCTTCCACATCAATGCGTGGTTGTTCAATTGTTTTATATCTAAACCCCTTAACTGAGCTTCACAGTAACCCAGGAAGGATGAATATCTATTCTCAGTTCACATGATCTCACCTGTGATGCTGACACAAGTTTTTTCAATACTAGCAAATATATTCACAGCGCTTTGTCACCACAGCTGAAGAAACTCCATATCGGAAATGTCCTGTTATTCATTCTATTTCATTATAACTTTGTGTACAAAATATGTATTTTTCTTCTATTTGTATCATACACCAGTACCGTGAAAAATTATATGATTTACTGCGTATTTTTTTGTGGGATGTAGTAGAATATGTAAGGAGTCTGAGAGAAACTATAACACCAAAGTTGCTGTAGGAGCCAAGTAGTGTTTTTTGTTTATATTTAATGAACGATAATTATTCTTTCAATGCTTCATTCAATGTATTTTGTTACAGTTCAAATTTTATGGTTTGATTGGCAGCTTGGCACACCCAACTAATTTGGGTGTGGTGCGAGTAACAAGGGGAAGCTGTAAAAGGTTGAGGAACAATGGAGTCACAGCCTTAGTTGAGAGCAAAGACCGTTTTTTTAACCATCTCCTAATTTAGCCTACATCATCTACATCATCTTTACACACCTATTTTTCTTCTCTTCCACACTTGAACACACTTGACATTGTTTGTTTATTGCACCGACCTACAACGTTGGATAGGATATTTGAGTTTATTATCTTCAACAACGAGCAGCCGCATGGGGAAGCAGAGGTGAGGTGCGTAATCTATTGCTGGGGCAGTGGCTGTGATTTTGGTACCGAATAGCCACTACAGTTGCTTATTTAATTCGTTTGATGTGCAAGGAAATCAAACATAAAATATTCAGGTTTGAAGTGCCCCCCTGGTTTACTCAACCCAATTAATGGGATAAATAGGGTCCACAGTTAAAGTACTCTGTTTAAGAGGCCACGATCAAGAAATTCCTGAAGTTGTTGTTATCTATCAGTCTTGAAAGGGTTACAAAACCAATTTTAAGGATCTGGGGTTCAGAGCCATGTTGTCCAAGTGGTGAAAGTATGGCCGAGCGGGGAATATCCCCAAGAGATGGGCATAAAATGGTCCACAAAGAACCCTTGAACAACATGAAGATAAAAATTAAGATGGCAAAACCAGGTGCTGAGTCTAAAGGGGCAATTACTTTTTCACACGGGGCATTGGGTGTTAGTGATGTTTATTAAACATATTTAATAAATAAATTAAATAAGTATCAGAATTTTGTTATTTGTTCAGTCAAGGTCCCTTTTATCTAATATGAGATTGCTGACGATCCAATAACATTTAGTGTCAAAAATAAGCAAAAATGCTGAAAATCAAACAGCGGGCAAATACAAGACATTTGTACACATGTCAGGTTACTGAAGTTTATGAACAAACTTCGACATTTCCCTTTCCCTTAAGGAGTTGAAGACCAAGAGAGGTACCAGGATGGAATTAATTGACCCAGAAGTATAAATGTAATTCATTTCATTAGGGGAAAATCCACATGTTGTCCAATTAAGTCCAATTCTGTCAATGTAACGGGGAAGGAAAAAAGGGCACTGGCCTGCAAATCTACACACCTGGGAACTGCCCTTATGCCCTCTGTGATCACATAGGAGCCTTTACTGGGGCAGCTCCCATGAACTGCAAAAGGGAACTCCTGAGAACAAACATACCAGACGGCACTCTCTTCAACCTTTTGTCTACCCCAGCAGCGTGCTCTGTAGATAAAAAAAAAACATTGCCCATGGCCAGAATACCACTCCTCCCATCTGTTCTGTATTTAAAACCGTAGTTCAAGCTTAAATGTACTGGCCTACTTTACCCGGAACGTGCGCCATATACATTGTGCTGGTCCATTTTAAAGCAAATTAACTCTGCCTGACCCAAAGACATGAGTGTTGCGTCACACGTCACACTGGCTCTCAGCTCAGCTACCGGCTAGCATTAATTACAATATTACTTAGCGAAATATCCATTTACATGTGAAATATTTAATGCAGTCATAATTTCTATAATGCAATTTCTGCTTTATGAACACTTTCTTACAATCAAAATATGGTCAAGACCAAGGACAGGACCAAGCCATTACTGTAAGCCTGAATAGTAATTCAACTGCAATTGCAGCCTTATCATTTCTCTGACTAATATTAACTTGCTTTCTTATTTGTTTTAAAAAAAAAAAGAGAAACATGAAGACCTCTATGAAGTGATGGATTGCTGGGTTTGATCGAGAACACACAGCGCAGGTGCCTATGCTTGAACCCCTTGTCACACTTCCGGCTCTCTGCTCCTAGTCCCAAAGAAAACTGACCAGATCAAGTCCTGTTCAGACCAAACGGACCATCTCCAATGTGGACGTTGCAGGATAAGAACTGACTGGGGACATAAGATAAGAAATTGCCCAGGCTTTCAACATGGGACCTTCAACTCCTGTATTTTTTTCAATCTCAACTCTGTAAAGTCAAAGAAGAGAGAATATTACTCAATTATGTAATTTCCCAGATAATATCATATTTTAATATATAATAATATAATAATACAGTGAACTCCAGTATTGCTTCATGGAAAGGAAAATCAATCATATCTGTGAATGGATTTGAGTGTCTCATCCATGTAAGTCAGTGATTCTGTCCAGGCAGAATGCAGTTTATGTTTGTCTTCATGCCTGTGCTGTCAATATCTGTCTGCTTGCTTTCTTGCTATGCAACCCTCTCTTAATAAACCAAATTGCAATGTGCTCACAGCCTTTCTGCAAAGTTCTAACGTTGCTACATAATCATAACAATGTGAGATAATGTGTTATAATTTTGTTTCTGGGTGAGGGGGGAGCTTACCTTGCAACAAATTAGGCACCACTGTTAAAAACTCAAAAAATGCTTGGGCAGAAGTGAAATGGAGAATTTGTTATATGTTGCTCACTTATCTGTGATGGGGTCTCTGATCATCTTTTTAATTATTTTCCCCTCTTTCAATTAGCAAATATTAGCCTAAGGGTAAAAGAGTATAACAACTACCCAACATGGAGGAAATCCTTTGCATACGTCATGCATTAGCACAAAATCGAACTTCTGTGTTAAATTACAGGAGTTGGAGTCACAACGCTAAAGATGCTTGCAGTTAGTTACTCCACAACACAGATTACCTACTAGCTAACAGATTAAAGGAGACTGCAGAAGGGATCGTATAGAGATTTGCACAAATTTCCAGTGCTCTGGGAAGTCATCTAATAAAGTAGAATGAGTTGTCAGTTAATTTACATGATACATGAATGGGGTATGATATGCTATATGTAATTCAAATCGGTTTTTAGTGTATTAGAATGGCCAAAGACAGATCAAACATCTTTCTTTGAACAGCACTTCGTGTGCAATGTGAACTAGGTATCAAGAAGAGAGGATAAGCACTGCACCTGTGGGTCTCAGCCCAGCTTTACACTTCACCTCATGAGGTTGACCTCCAACCTTTGAAAAGTACTACTAATTAAAGCAGCGTGGCAGTGGTTAATCCAACAGAAGCTCAATTTAATCAACAGATGAACTGCATCTGACTTAATGAGTTGCAATGGTTTTGGTTTGGTTTTCAGCCACTCTGCCCCCTGCAACAGTTAAGCAATGGCGAGTCATCCACATCTGCGACTGTCTCGTCCATGTGATGCTATGGATGCAGTGTCCGTCTGTGTTCTTGCCTGTGCCGCTGATGCCTGCTCTCGTCCTCACTTGCTTTTCTAGAAATAAACCAACTCGCAATGTTCTCACAGCATTTCTATAAAACTCTAACCTTGCTAAACCATCAGAATAATGTGAGATGGCTAGGTGTTAGGCAGAATAAGTTGCACACTTGTGAGTCAGGGTCAGGTTCATCCTAAAATTAAACATCCTACGTGATTCTGTCTTACATTCACAGTCATTGGTTTAACCTTCAGGCCAAAAGGTCAAGCTACCCCTCCTAGTCAGCCCAGAGTCACCCCCACCCCCAGGAATGCTAACCTTTCTGAAGAGAATCTATGCTCACCCAAAAGTCCTTGTGCTGCTGCATCAGCTCAACAGTGGGCGGCCACTGCAAGCCTCTCCTCCAATCAATACCAGCTTCAGTCTCACTCCCTACAGCACACACATATATAAATCAGTCTGAGTTTGTGCCATTTGATCGCAGCAATGCGGGCTATAATGTCATTGCTGTCTGCTGCGTCCGTATGCACTGGAGTACAGATGTTTGTGTTGGGGCACACACAGTCGAAACTGGGAGCGATGTACGGAATTTGGAATGGTGGTGGCACAAAGGCCGTGTGTGGGAGGAGAGATGCAGTTCTCTCTCTCTGTCTCCCTGCTGCTACAGTTAGAAACGTGTGCACACACACACACACACACACACACACACACACACACACGTACACACTCGTTGATAGTGCTCCTGCTGCTCGCATCTGCCCTTGTGTAGATTTCCCAGCTCACACCCACACTTTCCCATCTCAGAGAAGCCTCACTCGCACACCCACTGAAGCCTCCTGGACAGATTACACACACACACACACACACACACACACACACACACACACACACACACACACACACACACACACACAC
>JAOVYW010030797.1:0-16441 GCA_025775045.1 Hiodon tergisus
GTCAGTCTGCTGTGGACTTCAAAAAACACAATACAAGCATAACTTGGTCCCCGAACAGCTCTCTCTCACTCGTTCCACTTTGTAAGTATACAGGGATTTTTGTTTTGCTTAAATAAAGCTCGGCTTCATTTCTTAGAACTGTTCTTTTCAGACAGGAGTGAATCACCATTATACCTTGACCCCCATTTAACCTTAAGCACTCTGACAGAAGTTTTTCCTTATCACCAACACAGGCGGATTTACGTGATTTATGGTATTGACTTTTTACACATCAGTTCACATTATTTATTCTGCTGTAGGAAGTTATTATTAATCAAGTCTGACATCTCATTTCAACTGAGACAGATCTAGTATATTTTCATTGCTGTGCTGTGTGTTTTGATACTAAGAGCTTGCTCAGGTGTTCTGGCTCTGCAGTAGTTTGAATGCCCTGCCTGTTTTTTTTTCTCTCTGTAATTTTCTGTTGATGTTGACAACCTAAGTGCCCTGACGGCATGGCTTACAGATGTAAATCCCTCTGTGTGTTGGCTGTAGTAAAGTGCAAAGTGCAAAGAGTGTGAATTAGGCACACATATGCTGAGGTGTTGGTGTAATGACAGGCCAGAGGGGTGCTTGATGAATAGCCTCCCGTTGGACTCTTCTACATAACCTGCATGACATTGGTAGAAATTGAAATATCTTTCTCTTTGTTGCACAACATCTGTTTTGAGCTGGCAGATCTAAATTACACTTTTTTTTGTGAATAAAAATATTGCCGTTAAAAGCGATTTCATTCTAGCAATCATTACAATATAACTAATGAAAATGTGTTGTATTTATTAAGACTTTGAACATTGTGACAAGTTTGAATACTAAAAGCATATATATATATAAAAATATATTTAAAATAATTATCCGATTTCCGTGATATCTATTTTGGTAGAGCCTCTTTCACAATTAACGGCTTTGGCACATTAGTAAATAATAACGTTTAAAAGGTTGTTACTGGTGAACGTGAAGCATATATTTTATCGCCAGGGAATGAACTGCAACATTCAGCTGTTTACGGAGAAGCATATGTGCATTTTGCCCGTTCAGTTTCTGTTCATAAAGTCATTAATCCAGAGATAGTTGGAGATGAGAAAAAATACCGTAAGTTAGATATGTTTTGTACTTAGATTTTTTGCGGAGGAGTCAACATATTCCGATGTTTAAAAATTCCACTGAAAAAAAAAGAAAACCTGAAATGAAAACCTGTCGGAGTATTTATATTAATTTATGGGGTGGGTTTTTAACAAATTAACAAAGGAGTCAGTTAGTCAGTCCTTGAGTGGATTTAAAGGCTATCCTTCTTTAAAATAACCTCTTTTTGTTTTGTTGTTGTTGTTGTTTTTAATCTGTGAGGTATAAATAATGAATTTATGCCGTGAACATTTGAATGTATGCGTGTGTTTTAATCAGAATGTATATAAACGAAAGTTGAATACTGAGAATATGCAGGCACTAGCCTTCATGTTTTTTAGAGGATTCTCAATCTAAATTAATTGAGATAAATGAGTCTATGTAAAATAATTTTTGTCGTGTAGGCAGTTTAAAAATCTGTTCTGTTTCAAGTATTTTCAATTCCAACCAATATGTGCTCGCTCCAACGTTTGTTAAATAATTAGAAGAATGCGAATGAAAATATAGCCAAAACAACTACAATAACGAGCCTTTTCGCTTTATCATGTCAATTCATATTTTATATCTGTTTATTTCTGTAAAACTATATTGCTTACTTCTCACGGCAACGGCTTAAAAACAGAAGTGTTTTCTGGGACCGGATTCTTTGCATACCCCAGCTCAGACTCCCACAGCCTCGAGCGCCTTCGGCACCTGAATGACTGGTCATACCTATAAACGGTGTTTTCTGTTCACTGAAATAAAACTACAGGATTTTTTACAAGAATACACTTTAACAATAACAACAGAATATGATGTTACTTATAAATCTTAAGGATCTACAAACACGACTTTAGGCCTAAAACCACACAGCCACTTTATATCCAAGTACATTACGATTAAGGCTTTTATTGCGCCTTTTTAATTGAACATTTTTATTGTTATTTGACAGTAGTTTAGTCGATTTCAAAATATTTAACATTTTTGGGGAGTAAACGTAAGTAGGCTATACTATACTATACTATACTATAATATAATAAAATACAATTACGCTTTTCAACTGTAAGATGTTGCGTTGTTAAACTGAAAAGCCATCCTTTACCGCACACCAAGAAGTCCGTTTTTGACGTACCGGTATATTTTAGTAGACGCATTTGAGCAAATCCTTACCATTATCGTTTTCTTGAAGTGACACCTAAGACAGTGCAGTCAGGCAAGTATCCCGATCATCCGTCATTTGAAGTACACAACATTGCTTTCTAGGAGTGTTCAAAGGACACTTACTCGCATTGCGGACGGGAACTAAAATATTTTAATTATTTCTATTTCTGAGAAAGTATTGAATCAAATAGTTATCGGGACCTTTCACTCCGTTTTAACGAATTTATATCTGGGTATTGACATAAAACACCCAATAAAAGCTTATTTTCCACAACCTTTTAATTAGCAGCGCTCTATTTCAGTTAATTTAGCAGATTAGAAAACAGTGCTTCCTCAGTTTAATGTTTTACTATCTTACATTTTCTGAAATAATAAATATTTAAATATGAATTAAAATGGACCAAATTTTTTTTTGTTTTTCTTCTTCTAAATCATTCGGTTGAAACATTTTTTTCATATCAGAAATGTATACCTGATGCGGTTAAAACTTAAATTATGATACCTAGTATGTAACAGCGGTCTCAAATACATGTGAATAATGATTTGTTTGGCCTATAGCCAGTTTATTATATAAATATCGATACATATTTGGCTTTACAATAACTGAAAGGTTTATCTTGATCTTGGATATAAAGAGTCATTGACGTTTTAAAATGTGTACCTTAGACAATTAAAGCATTACTTCGATAGCTTCTATACTTAAATAACCGTCTTTTAAAGCTTTCTTTTTAATTTTGCCGTAGCTTTCAGGCTCAAGGTGCTGTGTGCTCTACTTGTTTTGCCGTTTTTTTCTTTTTACCAGTGACGTAATGCAATTGGACAGACGATAAGAAAATTTTGAAAACCCCGTTGAAAAGTAAATACTTTTTAATATGTACCAATACGTTTTGGATTTTTTTTTTCTTTCAAATAAAACGGCTTACACAAAGCCGAATGATTTTTCAAATGTGAAAGGCTGCAATAAAGTAAATGCCACTGTTCCTGTATTTTCAATATTGGTTTCAATATATGAAAATAAACTCCGATTAAAAAGATAGGTAAAATCGTTCATTAAAATAATATATAGAGCCGTCAGCGGTATTATTATTATGTTTGGTTTATGTTGACTATTAAGTCATAGATCACAGTACTTCACACTTTAATAAATTTGTATATTTAATACTACCAAATGGTAACAGTAGGCCTACAGTAATAAACACCCGTTCAGTAGCGCGCGGTTTTGCGCAATATTTTGCTTGATTATCAGTTCAGTTTAATTAACGGCGTTAGGATAACTCAATTTGTAACGAGTTTATAAATGTTATATAATTATACTAACAGCGTCGTGTACGCCATATGACGAAACATTAAAACGGTAGCAGGACGACTGCAATGGCCGGTAGAATTTCCTCCGGTATATTTAACATATTATATAGGCTACTATACCTTCATAAGCCTTAGAACTTCCAAATAATTTAATGTTATTGAACGATTAAACTTCAACTTCAAGTGCAGACCAAAATGAACAACAACGAGTTTTGGAACAGGATGTTTCTTATTTTTTTAGATTACATACAAAAAATACCAATTCTCTTTTCACCTTAAAAATAATTGCAATAAAATTATATGGACAAATTGGGATTTTAGAAACAAACATGCATGTAAATTATTATTTTCAATGAGACTTTAAATAATGACATACAATACAATCATAGCAATTTTAAATCAACATCGAAATTAAGACCCTATTCTCATTAGTATTCTACCTTGGGCGTTTTGTTTTACTTATAGAGCTCAGTTTAAAAGTAATGCACTTTTGAGTTTTTCAATCATATGCTTTTCTATTGTTCTCCCACTTGAAGCGAACGTAATAAATACAGTGCGTCCTCGGATCCGACAGTTAAGTCTTTAAATTTTTTTTTTAATTTCTATAAACCTCTGAACGTCATTGTGTTTTACTGATATCCAAGCGCAGATGCTGTGGTAAGTCTCTGTCCATATAGTGCGTAAGGGGAGTAGTACGGACCCGTCGCAGCGGGAACCGGAACTGGGGCGCCAGGGGTAGGCAACGGGCTTTTAGAATACGGGTGATAGCGACTGCTGAGTCCCAGAGCGTGGTGCGGACTTCTAAGTGCCAAAGTCCCCGGACTTCCAGGGGCTCCTGTCGGGGGCATGTGCATGTGGCAGGCCATGGCTGCGGCAGCAGCGCTGGCTAAAGATGAGCTTGGGTACCCCGATATCAGTTTATCGGTTCCAGTAAAAGCCGTGTGGGTCCGCAGGTGGTTTAGAAGTTCTTCAGAGGAAGAAAAACGCTTGTCACAAGGCCCATTAGCTGACACCCAGTTACAAACATGTGGCAGTGGATCGTTGGGGAGCATGAAGCCATACGGGTATAAAGGATGTCCAGTAAAAGATGGCGGCGACGAGTGAACGCCATGTAAAGGGTGCGTTTGGTACATGAGCGGATATCCAGATTTAAGCGCGGATGCTGCCGCAGCGGCTGCAGATTCGTGCGTGCAAGAAGAACTGGCAGCGCCAGTCAGGTGAGTTGCGCAGTGGTAACTTAGACAGTACGGGTCTCTACAGAGGCTTGCAGACATGATCGATGGCGGTGAGGCGCCTGCTAAAGGACTGGATCCTGCTTTACTGCAACCCAGTGAACTTGCAAGCTGTGCATTGACCAGACTGCCTCCGTGGGGCAGGAAGTGTTGAGGATAGCCCGCATATGCCCCTGCAAGAGTCCCGGGATATGTCATACTGGCAGGAGGTAAAGGGAAAACCGTCTGGCCAGGTTTATAAGGGGACACGGGGGCTACAAGTCCTGTTCCGAGAATAGAGGCTGATGAGGCTGAGGATACAGATGAAGATTCTGACGTCGTAGGCTTTGACGAGGTCGAGTCCTGGTGTTGGTTGACCTCCACGTTAATTCCAGCACAGCTAACGCTTATCCGGCTGTGGCTGATACCCGTGGTCCCGGACCCGTCTGGTGTGCCATTTTTATTACTATCGGACTCTTTCTTATCCTCTCTGTCTCCGGATTTGCCCTCTGGTGGCAACGGAGATGCCGAAGTGCTGGAATTCGGGCTGCCAGTCCTCGGAGTAAATGGCTGGCAGGTGGCGCTAGGGACACGGAAACCAGATTTCTCTCCCGTAGAAATCCCCGAGGATGAGTCCTTCTTCTCTGACGGTTTTGCGTATGGTTTGAAACTAGATTTATCATCAACTCCAATATCACTCAATTTGATAGGACCCGATTTGGAATCTTTGTCACTAGGCCCATTTGAGGTCACAGAGGACAGTTTCGAAGAGGGTGATGGATCGGGTTTGCCGATTTGGGAGCACGTTTGTGCCAATAGGGCCAATGGGCTTTTCTTGGCATCCAGCTGCAAAAATAAATTTTGAATTATTCAAACTGAATAAAAATTACATTGGTATATAACCGTAACGTATAAAATAATAAATGTACCTATGTTCTCCCTTACCCCGATCTCCACTGTCAGTACGACTAACAAATCTTAAAATATAACGCATTGCGTATGAGAACCTGTTAATTATTGGTGACTGACCGATGATTTTACATTTCCATTTTAAAACAACCAAACCAATTGGCGTACACTTAACCCATAGAATATATTCATATTTAGAAATTAATTATACTTGTACAAGTTTTACGTTTAATTGTTTTTCACATTTCTGAAAACCGAATAGCAATACTATGTGGACGCAAATTCGGAATTATCCCAAACATTTTCAAATAAACTAGATGTTTTAATGCGTGTAAACCTTACCTCAATCGGACTAACAGGTGTAGATGGCAACGGCTGCAGGTATTCTGGGTGCAAAATGTGTCCTGTGCGTGCAGTAAGCATTTTCAAAACCTTGATTGGCAGACGGTTAGCTTGCCGTAGTGGGTCCGAAGGGGGAACGGAGTGGAGAAAAGGTTTATTTATGTTCCTGGCGCTGTTATTCCGAGAACCACTGCGTTCCCAGGTTTGATAAGTATTACTGATTATTGAAGTAGAAACCGATGGCGATGTGATCATGACCCAATTCTCAACAAAATTGACGGAAATTCATTTATCAGATTCATCAAGAATTAAAAAAGCAGATCCGCTTTCAAAATGCAATAAAGTCCCAAAATATACCGATTGAATGTAATCCTCATTGATGTGGCTGGAATTCGGAGCAAAATGCGCGGCTACAGCAGAGAGGAACCTGCGTTTTACACCATGAGTACTGCTCTCTGTGTCTTTCTGCAGGTCCGTGCGCTAGTCCTCCCAACCCGAGATCTGGTAGATATTCTCACTTCAAAGGCATCTGAATTAGTCTGAGATTAAAGCCTTTGCCGCCTTCCAATCAAATGGGACCCTGAGGTGATTGGAGGGTCAAAGGGATGTGACGTAGTCCTTTTGTAGAGGCTTCTGTTTTGACATCTAGTGGGAGGAGATTTTACCTATTTTTTTGTTTATTATGCACGTTTTCACTGAAAATATTTTTTTCTAAATATCTTCTAACAGCGTCTCAACACGACCTGTTCTACATTCTCGCTAATCACAAACGTTTATTTTCGAAGCTATTTATTTATTTTATTTTAGTGCAAAGCTGCATTTTAAACGTTTGGAAATACTTACCAAAACGTATTCGTGTTCTTAAACGTGGTACTTCGTGATTCGTTACTTATTTTTAATAACGTGTGTTGATGTTTTTGCTGATATTTTACGGAACAATCCTGTTCCACACTGGCCTTTTATTAAACATTATTTCACGTTAGTTTTGGCGTTGGTTGTTTACAACGTTCAGACTACTTCTTAACTTGGTAAAATTCTTATGAACATTAATTAGATTTTGTACTAATTCGACACCCGAAACAGTAAGCGCTTTTTGCACAATTTGACTTGACCACAACCATAAGATCAATTTTCGTCGTAGGTTTAAAATGATCCAATCAGACCTTCGGTGACAGAAAAGGACCAATGCACTGAGAGGGGGATGTGAATGTCACATCTTCAGTAAAATAAACACCTCCTTTCTGTTTCTATGTCCACTCCTCTGTCAACTGTCAATTGCACTCGACCGCAATCAATCAGTTATTTGTCAGACGCTGTCTCTCCCCCCTTGATTTATGTCAACCTTTGTTGCTGATTACAGGACGAAGTTACTGTGGGAAAATAGCAAGGAAAGCGACGGCATTTTGTGAACCGAGGAATTGAATGTATGGAATTAAATTGTTATCGGTGTAGAAGTTCTTAGAAGGAATAAACAAAATAAACGTGTATACCATTAAGTCTTCTATTTCCTAGTATAAACTTTAATAGATTATTCGGATTCAAACAAAAGACCCGGGTGGATTCGTACTGTAGGCTATCAGGATTTAAGGAAAATGGTCGACCCGAAGCTTCTGGTTTTCAATTTTATAATTTTGGACAAGTTCAAGCTCCTCAACATTAGAAGCAAAAAAGTCGCGATAATAGTTGGTGCTTGTCAAATGGATACTGGACATTTCTCTTTGGAAAACTTAAACTTTTTCTATTATTCTGGTTTTGCGACTGTTTAAGGGAGTTACGCATCAAACACTAGACTAATGTTTGCAGCCTATTGCCCACATGATGTTAGAGAAGCAAAGGGTCACTTGGAAATAACGAGGCGTGTGCACTGGAGTCGGATACAGTTCCCGACCTAGAATGTTTTAAATGAGGATTCTTCATGTCTGGACATTGTCTTTTCGAAAATGCTCCTGACATTGTATTTATAAACGTTATATCCTGCCAGAATTATGCTTTAATTTACGTTACACGGGTAGCCTGTTTCTATTTTCTTTAATGGTGAGTCAAATTGACCGTGCGACGGAATTTGAAAGAAAATCGTAAATTTGCATGTAAATGCTTGGGACATCATTCTTACGAACTAGGCTTCTATTTGAATATTTTGACACAATCAAATTCCGTCACTAGTTTTTACTGATTACCGATGTTCCAACCCACGGATTAGTAGGAAATATGCGGAAAAGCGAAAATTCATTAGCCTGTATATTTTAAGGTTTACATAGCTTTAATGAACAATAATCTTTGGTCTTTTGGTACTCTTTGTGTTTTTGTACGACTGACTAAAATTTGTCTCTATTATAGTAATAAAAATGAATACGTCTTATAGCCTATACGCTGTAAACAAGTTTCAGTTGCAGCGGGAATTTTAAAACATATTTTTACAAGAAAATAAACAATTTCATTAAATAACGAAATAAAAATAATATTTTTGTACGGAAAAGTCCTTTTAAATGTCTTGAACAATTCCCTGTTGAGATGGCTAATCAGTATTGAGGCTCGAGGGCAATCGGGCAACTTTTCAGTGTGGTTTTCCTTTCATCTCACGCTGGATGGAGGCGCTCAATTAAAAGCCTATCAGTTTGTAAGTAAATCAACGCCTATCAAAGTTGTCACATCAAACAAAACGGTTATTATTGCAAACCCGCCTCCCCCATTAATCTCCCTCTAAGGTAATCCGTTTGACAGGTCAACTTGGTGAGTAAGAAAACCTGGTGCGGATATCCTCCAATTGTGTTGGAGGTCCCCAATACTGACCTTTTTGTTGGACTGAACTTCCTTCAGCTCCACCAAGCTAAGAATGCACGATGCAGTAAAATTCTCACAAACCTTAATGCTAATTTATGTTATAGGCTACTGTAATATACCTCAAACTTATGTTACATTAGTCAGTATTGCCTCAATTGGATACTGTTAGCACCAACACAAGCACAAGGATAGCATCAAATGTAAGCAACACAAGCAACCCAAAAGATTTTTAAAAGTAAAAAAGCTAAACAAATTATAATTAAATATTACATACAATTATGAAACATTTCTTGTAATTCAAAGTATTTCATACTGTACATAAAGCTACATCTGTGTTTGTTAAACAAATAAAAAATTAAGTTGATAGTTGACTTGCATTAAGTGAAGGTAAAGAACGAGCGCATTAGACTTTCAGGGTATTAGAGGGTAAGACCAAACCTCTGCTCGCGTTAGTCACGCGATAGGATGATCGGGCCGATCGGAGGACATTTTAATATATGCTAAAGATTTGTCTTTTACGCGGGTTGCGGGAACTGCTGGAGACTGACACAATGCTTGAATTATAAGGGCAAGGAAGGGCAACCATAAATTTCCAACGTCAGACAAAACTCCTTATTGTCTGCATGATCAATGGCTCTCTGGACCAGACACCAAATCCATGGTATTACCCTTAACTAGGAACATGTTTTCCCTCACCACAATTCATGGTATTTAAATAAAAAGTTTTAATGCCTGTGCATATTTCTTACGGGTTACATGTTTGTGAGTCACTCCCTATATGCAAACTAATTCCTTACAGCAGACAAATATAATATGAATTTGATTTATTAAAGCTCGTTTAGTTAACGATTGCATTTTGGAGGGCCTGTAAGATTTGTATTTTGTACAGTTAATTACATCAATCCAATCCGAATATTTAAATCCAAACCCCGTATATTTGGTTAAATCAAGATTTTAAACGTAATGTCAATACCAGTTGTTACTATTTTAACTACTTATGTATTTTAGGTAGTTTTAGTACTGTACCTAAAGAAAACGCTTATCCTTTGAATTTTCATGAATAAACATAATATTTTGTTATACTGTTGTGTCATTTTACACGATCTTCACAGAACACAAGAATACTGGTGCATGGTAAGATAAAAATACTTTTACAAGCTACTATATTTTCTACTACATGACGATGCTTTTTAATTCAAATGTAATCTTGCACTATACAGCCTATTATTGGAACTTGAGACAAAATAATGTTTTATTAATACCAGCCAAGCAAAAATTACATAAATAAAACATTAAAACACCAATTTACCAAGCACATTAATTGAAATAGGGGTTTCTAAATGATATTCCCCAATAGGCATCTAAGCGAATAGGCCTACGGGAAGATGACTGTCTTGGTGAAATTTGGTTACTGCTACAGTCGACAATACTAAGTAGTTTTCTAATCTTTTTTGTACCTATTGTAGATTAAAGTTAAACATTGCTACGCAACGTAGGAAGCAGCGATGTGTGTACAAAGTTCAACTAATAATCTCATGGTTGTAGAAATTAACACGAATAAGCGATCGTATCATTCTACAAAAACTGTGTACACTATGTGTGGTGGTAGTATTGGTTTTAGGTCATTACATTCTACAGGCTAACAAGTAACACACGGAATGTATTTAATGCAGTTTAATTATTTAAAAGACCATTTTTATATTGTAATATTTGTATAACCTTATAGCATTTAAGTAAATAAATGCGGATATTCTTAGTTCAGATATTTAGTATTGTTTATCTGACTATCATCATATTGCAGCCACATGTTAATCACTTTTTAGTAACACAAAGCAGCTGGCTTGATAAAGGAAAACGCGCCTTTCCTTGGTTGTTTTCAGTGTTTTTCTTCAGCCGGAGACTACTATGTTGACTAGCTCAAGTACTAGTGTAATTACATGCATTATTGGAATATTGCATTTGGAAAGTCAGTAGCGGCGCGTGCTTCCGCCCCAGATCAGCTGACTCGGAATGCGGAAGAAGTAAATTGGAAACGTTAAGCTGTAGAAAAGCAAAACTAAAAACTGGTTGTTGCGTTTGAATAGAGAAATATATAGCGGTGGCACTTATTTGAAAAGAAAAAGATTTAAGTTGGAGCACCGCCACATCTCACACTTACGTATTTAGGCTATTTATCCCTGCATATTGATGGAAGGCAGCGAGTCATTGGTCGTGATGAATGGAACCCAAGTAAGTGTGAAATATTTCAAACACTTGCTTTTAAAAAATGTCATTTGAATGGCACTATACTATGGTATTTTGGTACTGTATTCGTTTGGGGGTCACATCACCTAAAATAAGATTTTATTTTTTATAACAAAAAGAAAATAGGGAGCTAGATTAGCGTCCGCACGCAAGATATCATGTGACTTGGCTGGAAGTTTTGTAAACTGCAAATTTCCACCGAAGTGCAAGGATACACAACAACGACGTACTAATTAACATCACCTAAATTCCAGAAGTAAATGTTTTTCATGTTTTTGACAGTTGCAGATCACGTGTGGCAATATCAATATATTGTAACAGAGCATCTCCCGGAAAAATTTCATAAAATAATACCGTATTTACCATGGTTCGGTGTAAATACCCACGAAAGTCCTGCGCTCAAATTCTGTGATTTTCTGGTCCACTTCGGGAGTACACGATTCTGATTACACATGCAAATGTAAATTCACCAAACACCCCTATTGAGTAAACGCATTTTAACAACATATTTGTTTTTTGAGGCTTTTCAATGACTCTAGTCATCCATTACTTCGTCGTAACCAAAAAATGGGTCTAACAAACGAAACTCCATATTACTCAAATCTGTTTGTTTCAGTATTAAATTGCATTTGGAAAGTTTTGTGCACGTGCTTTAGTGAGACTAATAAAAACAATATGAAACAATGACGCTGAAAAACACGACCATTGTAAATCAATTATCACATTATACACTTCCTAGCACAGCTCACACTCGTCCCGCTTAATATTTGTTTTGTTTTATTACAAGGTCTCTTATATTGGACGTGACTGTCAAAACATCCCAGAATTCCTTGGGGAAAAATATGGTAGGCTCGCAAGGCGTCTAGATCTCAGCTTCAACCGACTGAGGTAAGGTTGACAGCAGGATATGTTTATCAAAATATAATGTAGTACTGTAATTATGCTAATATAATTTATAATTTTTTCAGATCCCAATTGATTTTTTAGATCTCTCTCTCACCTTCCCTCACTCATAATATGTGTATGTGTATGTTTGCAGTATCTATGGCTAATTTTGTTATATAATTTTTGTAGTACAGAACCGTTTTAAAGAACAGATACTAATGCTGTAATACTTCTTACATCGTTTTCATCTATTTTGTTCTTAAATGGTGTTCAAAAGAAGAAGTTACTCAAGTGCTTTTTGTACTTAAATGGTAGTGGACCCCTTTTTTTTTTAATAAACAGAAAGGAAGGAAATTAGTCTCCTCCAATTTCTTCTGAGCCATCCATCTCTTTTACAACAAGCCAAGAGAAGCCTTGGCAATTACCCATCCCTTGCGCTACCAATTGTGCACCACTGCGTGCTCTCCTGGTCTTCACAGGTTTGAATCCAGCTCAAGTCATTTGTGTTTACTGAGTACCTTTATCTACTGGGCTGCTCTATTGACTGTCGATATCTCACATGTCCTTCAACGATTGTTACTGAGAGCAAAGCAACAGTGCACAATTGGCGGAGCGCCACCTGGGCTGGGGTGGATAAAATTGGCAAGGTTCTCCCAGCTCCTCGCTAACAAGCTCCTTTTACAGGCTTCCAGGGGTGGCCACAGAATTGCAGTAGTGCAGAGGGGGCTATACCTCTCCCCCAATCTTGTGCGAGCTGTGTAGCCTGCAGTGTGTAAAAGAGACAGGCGGCTCGAAGACGACTAGGATTGGAGGAAACTTGTCGTACTTCCTGGGATTTGTAATGACGAGCCAAGATGCATTAAAATAAAATAAAATAATTGAATGTCTATGTGCATTGTTACAAGAGTATATTGGTGCTCAGATTCAAACATGACATATAAATTCGGAATTATGTATTTGAGGCTGGTGCTTGTCGACTTAGAATTAAATGTCTACATTTACTGTATGTAAATGGTACTTGGACTACAAATATGGACAAGTTTCGCATTTTATTGTTAACAGGACTTTAGCGGGACACTGGGATCTGAGCTAAACTAAAAACAAAACTAACTTTGACCTTGCTATTTAAGAGACGTTTCTCTGCACGTCCCGTACGGAGTACTGTACTCAAGCTTGTTAATGCCTAGAGCTGGCGTCTGTGGATGCATTTGTGAGGTGTTTTCCTTCGGAGCTGTCCTCGTCAGTTGGGGGAAATGTTTTAATAATGACAACTGTGAATGGATTTCACGTACTTGTCATTCACAGATGTGCACATTTCTCCATTAAGTGCAATTTCGTCTGGGCATTATGCGTGTTACGTGATCTGAAATGTCAGGAAGACATCAGAGATCCTTGAGGACAAGAGCGCTGTGCTCTTCTGGGCTGTATGAAAAGATCAGATCGATAAATGTGACATGTTAATGTCGGGCACACATAATAAAAGATTCCTTTGACTTGACATGAGAAATCAGCTTGTGGCAGTTGAGGCCGGATCCGTCATCGAGATGGTTACAAAGTGCTTTTGTTTCATGCCTTTTTTTCCCCCTTGACCTGTCAGACCTGTCTATAAGGAGTAGGAATAGCCCTTTTTGTCATCTGAAAATTGCCCAAGACAGCTATCCGCTCACATTGGGAATTTCTCTGTTCAATTGATTCGCTTTGCTCTGGAATTCATCACATTAGCAAATTAGCAGTGAAGGGACGCCGTATCCTTAACGAGGATGCACTTTGCCAGACGAGCCTTGCTTGGAGTCCGCTTGGTCCTTCCGTTTTCTATTGGCCGGAGCTGCTGCTACTTCCTTGTTGCTAAACTTCAAACAAACACAGGAATTTCTGTGGTCACGTTGATCAATGTTCACCATATTTCTCACAGAGAAACAGAGTAACAATCTGAGAACTGTTTGCCACTTATGTTGTATTATTTTTTCAGTCATTCTAAAAGAATTGGGAATTGCTTTATTACATTGAGGCCCAGAAATGAAATGCATATTCGGTGTTTGTGTGTGTGGAGATTGTATGTTTGTTTTTTTTCCTTCTCCTTTTTATTAAATTTAGGACTTAATATGTTTGTGGTTGCAGATGATTGTAGTAAAATTGCTAAAGTAGTTGGAAAATTACGTCAGTAACATTTATACGTTGAACGAGGTATAACGATTTTAGTGAAGTTGGTGTAATTGGTTGTTTCATGTTTAGCCGTCCATAACTTTAAAAACTAATTTTAGCAGATTATTAAGCCTGGGCCATTTATATGAGAAACTATGTCGTGTAGAACAAGCCTCTGAGAACTATTGATTTAGCATCATGTCCAACTTATTCAGAATTGATTCAGTTCCCTCTGACTACATAAATATAATCTGTAATGCATCGATTATGTATCTGCAGAGGGTTCCATTTATATTATGAATTCGGCACATGGCCCTTTTTAACACGGAAACTTGTTCAATACAAACTGCTTTTTGAAGTATTGAAGAAAAGTTAATATTATCATTTCTGAAATACAGTACTGTGATAAAGTATTTGGCTCCTGTCCGATTTTTCTGCATTTTTTGCTAAAAACGGTAAAATATTATATAGAACAGTTTTTTCATTTCTACTAACAAGGGATTTCAATCTAAACCATTTTGCTTATTAACAAAACTCACTGTTTTAGAAAGAGCTTAAAAAACTTGAACATTTCTTTGCAGTGTATATTATAAAATGGTTTGGTTCTTCTCATCTCACAATCAATGACAACATATAAACACCCTGAAACAAGTTGCTGATATGTTGTTTTGTATATTCTGTTTTGGGACTTTTGATGTAGATTAGCTTGGGCGAAATTGAGTGTACAATGTATCACATGTTCAATAATGACTGTTTGTACTTGTCCGTGGTTCCAACAAAATAAATACATGAAAATCAAACCCCAAAAAATCTGCCTGAACACTCCAATGGGGTATTTATTTATAGGACGGGGTGAACGATGAATTTGTGCATTTGTC
Source organism: Hiodon tergisus (assembly GCA_025775045.1). Classification (NCBI taxonomy): domain Eukaryota; kingdom Metazoa; phylum Chordata; class Actinopteri; order Hiodontiformes; family Hiodontidae; genus Hiodon; species Hiodon tergisus. The sequence goes on from JAOVYW010030797.1 coordinate 14,999, forward strand.
TACTATTCGTCTGCAGTGCATTTTAAGACAAGCAATGTGAAATATTTTCAATCAGAAATCATGCGGTGGTGCCTTTGAAATGCGACCTCTGACATGTCGAAAATAGAAGTTTGTCACGTTACACACACATTGCTTCTTAAAGGGAACAAACAGCTGTAATGGGATATTATGCAACAGCACCCGTATCACACCTACATGTTGATTACTAGTTTAAGCCATCCCTTTTAAAAGTTGCAGAAATCGCAATATCAGCTTGGGCCATGGATCAAATTGCCAGTGCCAGCACCTAGCGTCTGTGTTAGGGCGTTGCGCTATGATCACCAAAATAGATCCTAGGATGTTATCAGATCTTCAGCCAAAACCTAATAGCAAAAGCAGCAAATTATCCCGAATTTACCAGCACCATGCTTACTATGGATTTTTTGGTTTTCTCCAGACATAATGGGGCTCCATAAAGGTTGACTCACCTTTCCGTAGAACATTGTTCCAGAACACTTGAGGATCATCCATGTGCTTTTTGACTAACTTTAGATGAGCATTCGTGTTCTGCATTGCTACTCTGATGTGAATCCCATTCAGAGATGCCTGCAGATTCCTGGATGTTGTTCTAGGGTTCTTTCTGACTTCCTAGATGATTTTACATCTTGCTCCATTGGACAATACGGCACTGACTGTGGAGCCCCAGGCCTAGAGCCTTAGAAATGCCATTTTTAACCCTTTCTGGACTGAGAAGCACAAAATAGTTTTTTCCCAAAGGTCTTCTTTCTTTTGATCATGGCAAAGGGCCATGTGATGATTAGCTGAAGGTAATTACCACATTAATTGGGTTGCGTTAACACACCTGAATTTTGCATGTTTGATTACCTTGCTCACAAAACAAATGGTTTTTATTTCAGACTCTATTGACTACTGAAACCCACAAAAAGACTTGCAAAGACTAAAAAAAAAAAAAATATCCAAATACCTTTGCATATGTGTGTGTGTGTGTGTGTATTTTTCTAGAGATGCCAAGAGTTATTTGTGTCTGTTGTCCTTGAATGCATTACATTTAGAATTTGGATGTCCACCATGAAATATTTATGTGATACGGCATACATTATTAATAGAGTTAAAGTGGAATCCCAGATGTCAGATATCCTTTCTGAAAATCAAAGAGTGCATTGACAGAGATCTAAGCAAGAACCACTCTGGTCCCGTCATAGTTTTTGGAAAAATGAAACTGCACTCTTTGTCATTGTGATCCAATAGCTTTTTCTTTAAACGTTTCCTTCCATCTATGAAAGAAAAAAATATGTTCTTGGAGATAAATATTGATGTGTGTGTGTGTGTATATATATATATATATATATATATATATATATATATTTATGCAACAAAAACGGACTTCCACTGTTATACAACCAAAATACAAACTAAAATATATTTTTTTCCTTTCACCATAAT
>JAOVYW010030816.1:0-14997 GCA_025775045.1 Hiodon tergisus
CTTGAGACAACACAGGCAACTTTAAAATTGTTTGATGCTTCCAAAAAACCTAGAGCTTATAAATCAACCACGCCTGGCAAAACTGAACATTGCCACACAGAAGCAGAAGGACAATGAAATTCAATGGCTATCTCAGAGTGTAGAAATGATGGGTTAGAGTATGACGGGTAGATTTTGTGTTGGTTAAGCATGTTTATTGATATGTTATCTCTTTGCAGCATTTGTCTTATACCTGGTCTCAGTCATTGTCAATAGAGTTAGACAGCTCAGTTTTGTATTGCACTTGAACCCTAAAACTACAGCACTTATGTACCTCGCTCTAGATGAGAGCGCCTGCTAAATGACTAAAATGTAAATGTAAAATGTAGACAAGTGTAGACTAATGACAAACCACACGCCTATAAGTTAACTAGCATGCACAGCTTGTCTTTAATACTAGTAGGCAACAATATGATAGTACAAACCCAGCAAAACAGCATGCTATTATCGATGTATACTCAAGGTTATAGAATTACCTATAGAAATATATTCTTGGGTATATCGCTAAAGACATGCACATGAGTTTCAGACCGACATATTTATATCAATGTTGGTGAAGAACTTCACGCCCGAAGGATGGCCACACCACAATACAACCAATGCATAAATGCTTTCGGCTAACAAGGAAATAAGACAAATACAGAAAGTCTATTTTCTTGTGTTTAGAGGCGGCGTTATTATAAGGGTTACAAGACTGGCACAAGAAAATTGTGTCGATCTGACCGGACAGCGATGAAAAAAAATCTAAATGACTACCCCAAAGTTAAATATCTGAGTAATTTTTACAAGACGAACCGTGATCTGCAAAGGCCTAACAACAGTAATTAGTGTAATATAATTTCATATCACAGCTCTATTGTTGACAAATATCTAAACAACAGACTGCTGCCTAATGGAAACATCATCGGGTATTTCCTGGAGAGAAAATGAAGGCGGTTATTTTAGCTAAGTCGTCATACGGTTAAGGGTCAGTTGTATAGCTTGCCAGCTCCCATAAGTGCTGTTTAACTTACCATCCATTTTTCGACTGAGTTTTGCAACCACCTTATATGTAACTTCAATCAAACCCGAATCTCGTTCCACCCTCTTTTCGTATAGTCCTTAGTAGTTACGTTTGATCAGATTCACATTTTTTGGGAAGCTAGTGAAATGAATAACAATTTCACTTTCACTTCCCTTGCCGTTCGCTACCAACAGAAGGACGGAAATACCCACATGACGCAATTTAAAGGAAAATCGTAAGGGCTGCGAATGGAGATTGATGGATACTACAGTATATGTGGTTAAACTAACCTAAACGGTACAGTATTGGGGTTTAAATGGTAAGTGCACGCTGTACGTGCTCCTTACGAAACTGGGTTAACATAACCCCCCCATGAGAACCTGTGTTCCAAGTATGCAACAGTTGTTTTAACATCTCCTTGAAGTTATATGATGATTAGCAATTACTATTAAAAATAAAACATTTGAAATCCTAAAACCCACAGTTGTTTGACAGCACATATTCTGTTCAGCCATCTTATCCATACAATTTTTATTGATTGATTAAGGAGAACATGGCTGCACTCATCATCATCAACATTTTTGGTAAACCAACTCCAGATAAATAAGTGTCTGACAAAAGTAATATTATTTCTACACATTGTAATACTTTAATACATTTTGTATGTATGTAATCATTCTAATCCATGAAAATGACAAGCCATTGGTAACTCTATATATTAAACCCATGCACAGCAACGGTATCAGTAAGAAATACTTCACACCTCCAGATGTCACTCTTTCAGGTACCGATATTGTTGACCCTGCAATTAAACAACCTCATACCCTTTTATATAATGTACGAGGTTTGTGTCAATTCTGGAAATTTCAGAACCAAAGTAGAAACGTAAACAGTACCATAAAAGATATTTAAGAACTTGGTACATAATGTAGGCTGTAGACCTATTAAATTAGATTGACATCAACGTACAAAATGCAAAGTAAAAATAAATACAAAATTTTAATAAATCATGTTTTATTTACAAAAGTGTGCGATTCGCTTAATACAAGTTTATTTATACTTTCATAAAGTAGATATTAAACAGCACGTTGTTGAAATCAAATTTGATTTGTTCGATGTTAAAATGGCTTGACAAATGTTCATTATATGACAATGCAACCTCTTATAATGCTGTGCTTTAATCTATAAAATGAACTAATGCGTCCCCCTCACCACCTTGAAAAAGAAAAGTACTACCTTGAGCAACGCCGACCGTTACCCTTGAATCTCGTATTTTATGGCACTTATAGCACTTCTAAAAATGTCGACACATTAGTACCTGGGATGTCCATTGGAAGCACGATTTTTAAAGATTTTCAATGTTTTTTCTACGTTAGAAAACCGCATTAGAAAAAAATTAGATTAATCACAATATTGTTGCTAGTAGTGCTTACATCTAAATTTAACTTTAAGCCAGAACTCCATTCCAAATGCAATGATGGAGCGCCGATAGAAACATTCCACTGAAACTGACAACCAGGCGGAGTCAGTGAGTCAAAGTGATAAAGTACATAACACGGGGAGGACCCAGCAAAAGTCCTGACAGCATCTACACCACAGAAATGGCGGAGGGGGATTTGGATGTAGATTCTCTCATTTCCAGGCTCCTGGAAGGTAAGTGTTTCTTATTGATATTTAGATTTTATTGCGCTGTGAAACCGGTAAATCCTGGCATCCATTCCACGGAAGCGGCCACGAACACAGACACTATCTATACAGAACAGTCAGAAAAGTAGCAAGTCAACAGCCAGCTATGGTATTGTAGGGTGTCCGGTTTTTAAAGAGGCCTGGTTTGAGAAAGAAAAGCTCGGAGTCAACGTTTTGCTGGCGATCTTTTAAAATCCTACATACTCAAGTAAGGTTCTCCCTTTTGACCATTCCAAAAAATTAGCTTCAAATCTTGTTTGTGATTACTATGTAACTAAAGCAGCGAGCGTTTGTCTATGGTTTTTTGAGGCTGCAGTTATCGCGCTATACTTAGCCAGAGCCTCTCATGGTCTCGATTACCGTGCTATCTAGGTGCATATCCTAATGGGTGTTACCTGAACCAAGATTGAAATCCCGTGTCGGGGGCTTGGGGGCTTTGAAGGCCGTCACACTTGGCTGTGTATCTCTCGTTGAATTCGTTTCACCGAACAATATAAAGACTTTGCTTAGTTGAAGAAAATCGGCAAAGCAAGATTTAAGGGTGCACAAATCCTAAATGAATTAACAAGCTAACCCTTAACTTATATTTTCCAGTGTTCTGGTTGTAATTAAATTAAACGTTGCCGTTGCTTTAGTTTTTATTAACGCACATAAATTTAATTATCACGACTCATATTTTTCAGAGTAAAGATAAATACAAACTGAGAATAATTTAATCCGCGGAACGTTCCATGTCAGTTTATATCGCTTCAGTCAACCTTTACTGTTATTTGTGTAATAGTTAGTATTTAACCATTTTAAAAATGTGTATTCATATTATTAGAAGTGCCTAAATAAATGGGTTATGTACATATTATGTGTATTGCCTGCAATTGCCTTGAACTTCCTGTCTTGCAGCCTTTAGGGAATTTGTCTAAAAAGGTTGTTCATGGTAAATGACAAACTATGGGTTTGGCAGGCGGTCTCTGGTGCTGCGTATGGCTGGGGTCTCATGTTTCTGGCATTTTGGGAATCTAGTTTGAAAGGATTGCAAACATCTGGATTCTGATTGGCACAGTCTATACGCTTGCTCAACTCTTTTGTCATCTCTAACAGCTGCCTTTCCACAGAACTGTAATGCAATGAGAAAGAGTCACTGTGCTCATTGTCATTTGTTGTACAGTTCAATATTGTGTTGAGGTTGAGATGCCAACAGGGAGGTAGGTCAGATTCGTTTGCTGCAGTTTACCATGAACATGGGTGGGTGCTGATAGTGTAAATAAAATTTAAAAAGGAAGGCGTTGTACTTGAGACTCTGACATCAGGATCATTAATAGTTGGATTTGTTTTGTGTGGTTTTTGCTTCTGTAAGTACCTTTTAAGAATTTCAGGTCCTAATGCCCTCTATTGACTTTGAGACCTGTAGGCCTATATGTTGTTTATTGGGGCTCTAACTGAATTGTATATGTGTTCCCTGTGGTTTTTCCAAACAAAGGAAACTAAGGGCGTCAGTATTTGCAATTGGAAGTTATGATTCTGGTATGAGTATACCTTGTTGTTTAAAACACTGGACATCTGCTTCTCTTCAGCACAACGTCTGATTTTATTTCTTCAAAATGTTTTATTCTGCTTCCCCGGGGGCCAAGCTGGTTCTGCTTCTCTCTGACTGTGAGAAAGTTCTGCTGTTGATCCTCACTACTGACATTACTCCCTAGAGTTGAATGAGAATGATTAGTTTCTGGAGCTAAAGAATTTGGTCTTTGGCTTAACAACGTAATCGCCATGGGCCAGATGCTGTGACCCAGATGACTACTGGAAGTACGATTGGTTCCTTGAGCTAAAGACCTAATTGCATCGATGTTCTTCAGCTTTACCAATTCTGTGTTTAAAAAATAAAATAATTGTCCTTCACTACAGAAGAGCTAAAGGGTAATCTTGGAGGTACAGAGAAACACAGCAGTTTTTAAGATTAAAAAACGATATAAGAAAAATCCCTATCATTACACAAAACCGTGTTCCCTAATCCACGCGAAGGTTGAAGAGGATTGGTCCTTTCCGAAGTGGAAACGGGTAGTTATGTGTGGAGCGTGAGGCGGTGAACGCATCGATAAGCAGAAGATATCCGGTCAGGCTGACACCAGTTTGTTCTGCCACAGCCACTGGGTGTGGCTCTCAATGGGGCTGTGAGTGATGTTAATCCTCCAGCAACGCACACACACAACTATTTCCATTATGCAGTTGAGCCGTGGCCATTTCAAAATGAATCTTTCATGAAAATAGAGGTTGAGCCTCGTTAGCATCTGACACTTTTATCCTTTAGGTCAATACATCTATGTGTTTGGCATGCTTATGGCAGACTTGAGCATTTTAGTGAACTATTTTCCACTATATTTACAGTGGTGGTGTTGTCGTGGCGAAATGTGGGCTGTTTTGCTTGCTCAATCTCAGAAGCGTTGACATGTAAACGGAATGGTTTTGTCTATTGTTTAATGTCACACTGTGTTAGAGAACATTCTTCTTAGGCAGCGAATGGAAAAAGCAGCTGAAGAAAACTAGGTGTTGAGTGACCTCATCCCAGAAATTCAATAACCAGCATCATTTTCCCCTAATTGTCTTGGAATTAGTTTTCTTCATTACGTTGTAGTTAATTGTTTAAGGGCAGCTTCAGTCCTTTTGTTACTGATCCCTGGAGGATTACATACTCTTCATTTAAGATGTTGCCTAATCTATTATAGCTAAACTGAATTTAAGATGTATTTAAAGCTGGAAATGTGTCCATCAAATACTACACACTACAACAGTGGGCTCAAATAGTGTCAAAATGAACCCTGTAATTTTGCTGCCAAGAATCTAGTACTGTCTTGCTAATAATTCAAAGGCCCTGATTTTGTAGGCATGAGAGACCAAATAATTATTTGATTCAATATTGGTGGGAATGTTACTGTATATTCATTAGATTCTGGTGGGTTTTTTTGTGGTATATGTGGTGCTGTAGTGTATACATGTGACATGTCTTTGTGGCAGCATTAATAGCTGGATTCATTACTGAAGAAGTGTTATCTACTATACTTACTATTAGGCTATATATTTAAAAGTAATGACAACCAACAAACGAGTATATGAGTGTTCCCAACAGAGCGTGGCACCCTGGTTTCGTGACGTGTCAGCACTGGTTGAGGAGGGACATGGAATTCTACACTGTTTAGGAAACGCAAAACGCCACGTGTGCCTGCAACTTCACCTCATGGGACCGTGCAGAAGGGCAGAGGTTGGGCATTTCAGCCTTCTGAGTCATGCCACTCTCCTCACGATGAGGGAAGTTCATAATGTGCCATAAATGATCAAAATGTCACAGGAAGCAATGAATTGCGTACAGGAAGGCTGCTTTCCGCTCGACCTACAGTGTCATTGCACGAACGTCATGACAGGGGAACTGAGAGGGAAGGCATGGTTTTGCTGGCCCAGAGCTGCTCTTCTGCCTGTGATTCTATGAAGGCGCAGAACATGTCAAAAATCTCTCCTCGCCTCCCCATGTGGGCCTTTTGCCTTTTCATAGTGTCAGGTTGCCACGCGGGGGTAGCTAATCTATGCAATTTACACAACCCCACAATCCCACAATCCTGTCCCACGCTCACTCTGTGTTGTATGACTTTCATCTAAATTATTTCCTCTCCCCACTTTAGTGCTCTCTCACTCTTGTCCCAAGATCTCTAGCACAATGACTATATATGGTGATCCCTTAGGCAGCAAAGTTCCATGCCAGTGACCCTGTCCTTATCCAAGCTTCCAATTTTGCAACCAGCACAAGTTAGCCAGGGATAAATCTCGAGATTCTTTTGAACTGACCTGCTGAAAATCAAAATAAAAATACATTTTTTTGAGAACAGCAGGACTAAAAGGTTCCGTATACCTGTCTTCAAATAGAAGTATTTTCAAGCTTTTGTTTTAGATTTAGAAGCTGATGGAAACCTAAAATGGAACACATGAGAGATTATATTGCTCATATTAATTTTATATCCTTAACACTTGATTTAGTTGTCTGCTTCTCGTGCAGCTCACATAAGTGTTCTCCTAGCCCCCCCCCCCCCATACATACAGGATATGTGGTAAAAGCACACTGTGATCACCTCATTAAGCATTTAATTAAAATAATCTTCATATGTCTGACTTTGAGGTGAAATTCAAATAAACTGTTTATAAGTCTAATCCTGACTTGGCACAATGACGTTCATAAGTGGCTTCCGTGCTTGATTTCATTGCTTATTCTGTGGGTGTGATCAGCCCACGTCATTCTCCGTCCACATTGTTGAAATGCTATGAGGCACGGCCGGAAGTTGTTGTTTCAGCCAGGTGGTGTGGTAGGTGGCTCGATGGTTGTGGCGAGCAGTGTGCCAAAGTTGAAGATACTTTACACCCTGTCCACCCACGTGCAACTAGTCAGACAAGAGTGGAAAAAGGCAGACACTTGACACCAGTGCATGGGCGGGCTGCATTGTCTTCTCTTAGCTCCGCTGCCAGCAACCTCTTCGGAAGCTTAGCAGGACATGCTAGCATTCGGCCCAGAGTGGAGTGATGCGGTTGTCTCGTTTATTTTGGCTCATAGTGTAAATTAACCACACATTTATATATCAAAGGTACATTGTACATTGTACACAGACTCTGTTTGCTTTTCTTTCCCCAGAAACTGTGAGCACTCCCCAAAGACATTGCACATATTTTCTAGGGCGACAAATATCATTACCAGTATATCTGGCTTTGGCCAAAAGTCGAGGTTTCGAAAAGCATGGTATTTTGAGTGTTTTCTTATTCAAATGCGAATGGCAGGCAATCATGAAATTACCAACACAAAGAATGGCTAATTTTAAGTATGGCTCATTTTTACTAAATTCGCATGAAAGTAAGACCTTAAGGCTGTCAAACCAGTTTGTTCACACACCTGGTGTGTCAGAAGTCTTGTTCACTCCACCCAAACCACTTACCTGGTCACCCACTCACACTTCCTTCTTCCTGGTCCATCTTATGGCAACAGCTGAGATTGTGAAGAAGAAACTACTGACAGTACTCATTAATGAATGAATTGTCGCATGGGTTCACGTTATTGATTCGCTATTGGTTGGATTATATTATGTGATAAGTTATGCTAAGAGGGGACCAAAATTACAGAAGGCAGTTTTCATAGTTACTGACTACGAGGCAGCTTTGGGATCCATCCATAGTCCTTCTGTAAGCCTAATGGGTAACAAGCCTGAAATTGGTTAGTAAAAAACACGCTCATAGAACACTCATTTACAACATGCTTGAGAAGCCTTCTACAGTCACGTGACTTTGAACACTTTTTAACTGACTAAGGTGTTCCTGGGAGAAGTGATCGGGTTGGTTCTGCTTGCCAGTGTCTGTAGGGGATTAGCAAGACAAGCCGGGATTGGATGCTGTGGAAGGAAGCCATACGTTGTTTTCTTGATGATGGGCTGACCCAACTAGGCATTCCCACGCCCTGGTAGATGGAGTGGAAAGTGTGTCCTGGGAAAAGAACAGGCTCTGCAAAAAGGTCTGCTGTCCTGTTGCGGGTAGAGCCCAAATTCTCCCCTACTTGAGCTCCTTGGCTTATTTGTTTAAATTCCCTCTAATCTTTACTCCTCCTGCTGTCCCCCAGTGGACTATATTTAGGTTGGCAGGATCGCATGAGCTCTGACGTGAACAGTCAGTTTCACACTGAGTGGCTTGTTAAAGTTTTCTAGGATACCTGTGCAGATTTTATCAGCCACTTCAGCACACTGCAACGTCTCTTTTAGGAATTGCTTTTGATGAATTCATATCCTCATTCTTTAGTTTTTTTCCCCATTTTTTTGTCTGAACGGTATTGCAAGAATTTCCATTCATCTAATTTCCAGCCAGGAATGAAAGTATGACAGTGATGAGCATTGAGAATATTAAGAGGGATGTCCCTGTCCACTGTAGAGGGGTTTATGAAGGAGGGTGTGATATCCAGCATGGCTGGTGTGCTTTGTAGTGAGTGTTCTGTTCTGTTCAATGCGTGCATGGTGGCGGCACTGTTGCCTGGCTACGCATGCAGTGATCTGGGAGAGCTCTGAGATGAACTGCACTCTGCAGCCCTGTTGGCCCTGGTCGAGCCTGACGTATAAGGCTCTGTGTCATGGGGGCATGGGTTTGAGTAGCGCATTTCTTCCTACAGGTGGCGGAGCCGAGCGTCAGGAATACCATTGTCTTGACATTGTGGAAAGGAAGGGGATGCTAGTGCATTAATGTTCCCCTGTGTTAAATCACAATGAGGTGCATATCAGCTTTAGAGACATGGGTACAATGTATGCATTATAGTATGAAATGATAAAAAGGCAATGGAGGAATCGGTAAGGGGGAAAAATTATATATATATATATATATATATATATATATATATAACATAGGAAAAATACAGAAAAAAGAATACTCTGAAAGAGTAGTACTGACCCAATTCCACTGGTCTTAACCTACCACCCTAATAATGCCAACGTCCAACAAAATTTAAATGAGCTGTTTATGGTACTTGTAAAAGACCAGTTATTTATTGGGGAAACCAAAAGACGTTTGGGAGTTTCTGTGGAGCGTCTTAGAAGTATCTGCTTCAAGAATTTCCAGACATTTTAATAGCGGTGCTCATACTATTTATAATATAAACATTTGCCTAAATGTAGCCGTTGCTATGGAACCAAATTTGGTACTTTGGAACCCTTTGGAATATATTGCCTTTGATGGAAGTATCCGGGGGGAAATCTATCAATAATGATGAGGAGTGATGCACAGAGAGAAACCTCCTCCGTTCACAGTCCTATTTCTTCATGGTGAAAACAATCCTGAGAAAATATGCTAATATTCTATTTTTATATTCACATAGTTGCGGGTTTCTTCGACCCAATAGTGAAATAAAAACTCTGTAAAGTGGGTATTACTATAAATGGTCTGTGTGTGTGATGTCGTTTCATCGCCCTCTGCTGAATATTTTTGGTAAATGCATTACAAGGATTTAAATTTTTTTGTCAGAATCAATTTCTTGAAAACGGACAAGTTAATAATTTGGAAGGAAGTAAAATATACCTGTGACTAACCTAGGTCCATGCGTCTCTTTCTCTTCCTACTGCCTCCCCGTTGTCAGTGCGGGGATGTCGCCCTGGAAAGATTGTCCAGATGACGGAGTCGGAGGTGCGGGGATTGTGCATAAAGTCCAGAGAGATCTTCCTCAGCCAGCCCATCCTTCTGGAGCTTGAGGCACCACTCAAAATCTGTGGTAAGGGTCATCCTTGCTTTCCCTAATATTCCTGGTGGCTTCACCATGGTGTTTACCAATGTGTGCACCTGTTTAATTCTTCAGGGGAATTAAATAATTCCATTATTTAAAATAAATAATTTAAGGGGTACAGCCATGAGCACGTAACTATACCAGTCCCTATGTTAGACAATTGAATGACAATATAAAATGTAATGATCATAAACTAAAATTTAATATACTGGGCAGCTGGTGGTGTAGTGGTTTAGGTGGCAGGTACTTAACCTGAGTTAACTAAAAGTATCCAGCTGTATAAATGGATGAATGTAGAAATGTAAACTCTAAATCGCTTTGGATAAAAACATCTGCTTAGCAACAAAAATGTAAATATACAGTATATGTGGACATTTATAATGCAAATTTAATAGCATTAGAATTAGAATGAGCTTTATTGCCAAGTATGCTTACACATACAAGGAATTTTGCATGGTGCCGGAAGCTCCAGTGCATAAACGATACAGTAACAAATATACACAATGCAAATAGGAATACAAATCTTTTATACACAGTGCAAAGGAATGTAGTGCAGAAGAAGCAAGGGGGTGTAGTGCAGAAGAGGTAGGATATGTTAAATAAATGTAATTATAATTGTTATAATTTGTTTTAAAAAAGTCAATAAAATATGATTGTTTTCTTGATATGTTTTAAAATTGTAGGAAACAATAATTATGTCACCACAATTATTACTATTCTGTCTATGTAATCAGTCTGACACTTACTCTTTGTAATTATCATGTGTAATTTGAATATTAACCAATTAGTCATTTGACTGTAACACAAGTTACACTAATGAATTGACCAGGTGTATGAAAGACTTGCCTTTTTACTTTAGTATTACACCCTGAGATGTTGGTTGGTTGTTTAGGCATATACGTCATCTTAATAAAATAATTGGAGTATACATGACTTTTTGAAACGTATTTATTATAAGTCAGAAATAATTTGAAATCTAATAATGGAGACACAAATTCTAGTTAAGTTTTTTTTTGCTTAAAAAGCCTTTAACTCATAAAACATTTTTTTTTGGCAAAGTTGAAACCAAGTTGTTCTTGAATGCAAGACTAATTGGCAATGCAAATGCAAATTAAACATGGTTGTTAACAGCACATCTTAATAATGTATGTGATGTGAGACTCAATTGCTTCTATGTCAGTATATTCATATTCCTATGGCTCCTATTTATTTTTTACCTTTATCTGTCTGACTCTCCTGGCCTATACCCTCTGCCAGGTGACATCCATGGCCAGTACACAGACCTCCTGCGGCTCTTTGAGTACGGCGGCTTCCCCCCAGAGGCCAACTACCTGTTCCTGGGGGACTACGTGGACCGGGGCAAGCAGTCGCTGGAGACCATCTGCCTGCTGCTGGCCTACAAGATCAAGTACCCGGAAAACTTCTTCCTACTGAGAGGGAACCACGAGTGCGCCTCCATCAACCGCATCTACGGCTTCTATGATGAGTGTAAGAGTCCATTATGCAGGCAATCGTATGGCTCCTCCTTTATATATCCACCAAATCCAGAAGTCTTGTAGTCTTGGCTCTCTGCTGCAAACGGAAACACAGCACCACCCAAGGGGAGAATGCGGAATTGCAGGCAAAGTGGCCCACAGTGGCCACGCCACCTTTGAGCATTTAACTCATGTATGTGCTCCATAGCCCTTTTATAAAGTAATTTCACAAAGATCCGTTTAAAACCATTTTCTATGAATCAGTCCCTGCTACATAAACAGTCCCACTCCGTATTTCAGGCAAGCGGCGCTTCAACATCAAGCTCTGGAAGACCTTCACAGACTGTTTTAACTGTCTTCCTATTGCCGCCATTGTGGATGAGAAGATATTCTGCTGCCACGGAGGTATCCCACCACGCCCTGTGCGTTCTGCCTTTGCGAATCCGTCTGGTGTTTTTGCCGTGGGTGCTTTCAGGTTGGCTGAGTTTGCCTATGTTTTTTTTCTTTTTCTGTGCTGGTCTTAGTTTGTGTTTGCACCTGGACGTACCTCTATTTCTGGTGTGTTTAAATTACTACGTTGTTAACCTCCCGAATGGCTCAGTCTGTAAAGGCACCCGCACGAGTTCAGACTGAGCCCTCTGATCTGGATTTTGCGGGTTTGAATCCTGACCGTGTCATTAGCCGATTTTGGCTAGCAAAGCGGTGGTGCGCGATAGGCATGGCAACACTCAGGTTTGGATGGCTGTAAATCAGCCGGGCATCTCTCAGCTTGTCCCATACGTCACGTAATTGTGATATTCGGGCTTGAATGGTAATATAACGGTCAGGTAAGAACAAACGTTTGCTCCTTTTTGAGGATGTGGTTTAATGAGAACTCAAGACTGTGTTAAAAAGCTGTAGCCATTCTCTTTTGCAGGTCTATCCCCTGATCTACAGTCAATGGAACAGATTCGGCGCATCATGAGGCCCACTGACGTTCCTGACACTGGTTAGGTCAACTCTGATGACCCTTGACACCAGCAAATTTGCAGTATTATACAAATTTAATTTACCTTTATATCCTCTCTTCCCTACCTTGTTCTGCTTAATCACGGTTCTCTAACCCATGTATCAATATTGTATAAATGGTTTTCTTGGTGTATTGAGTAACTATTTGTCAATTGAAATCATGTGTTGTTTACCAGTTATAACTGTTACCCATCTTGTAAAGACAGTGCTAGAGTATTTGATTGACCTATTGTTGGCCTACTGATAAATAATAAAAAGTTGACTTGTTTAACATTTCAATGTAGTTAACTTGCAAATCAAGAATCGTTGGGATTTATTTATTATTTTAAAACTGGCTTGTTCAAACTTCCAGTTACTAATAGAATTCAGATTAAAACCTAAAACACAACTGCAAGCTTCATGAGTTTGCACATTAACAAACTTCTTTCTTTTTTTTGGTCAGGATTGTTGTGTGACCTGCTATGGTCGGATCCAGACAAAGACGTTCAGGGCTGGGGGGAGAACGACCGTGGTGTCTCCTTCACTTTTGGAGCAGACGTGGTCAGCAAGTTTCTTAACCGTCATGACCTGGACCTCATTTGTAGAGCACATCAGGTACAGTTCTGGGCAAGGAGTGAATTACATTTGTATTCCTGGGAAAGGGAATATCTCTTAGGCCTTGATATATTTTTGATCTATCAATAAACCTGTAGCTAGGAAAGAACTCCATCATTTTTGGTGCCGCATGCATGTTTTTAGGCAGCAGAATAATTTTCTTCAAACGTTTTTGCCATCATCAGTGTCATGGCTTTGACATAAATGCGCTCTGATGGAATAAAGCATATTCCACCACCCTACTGAATAAGCAAATTGCCTGATGCAAATGAAACACATTTTTCTGCCAATAGGACAGGTAACTCTTCACACTGTCTCTGCTTCCCCCCCCCCCCCGAGGTGGTGGAGGATGGCTATGAGTTCTTTGCTAAAAGGCAGCTGGTCACCTTGTTCTCAGCCCCTAACTACTGCGGGGAGTTTGACAACGCAGGCGGTATGATGAGTGTGGACGAAACCCTCATGTGCTCATTCCAGGCAAGACCACCCGCCTCAACATCAGTAATCATTAGTATTTATGACCATTGTATGGACCAATCACTTAATCGCCCCTACGCAGGTGTTTATGGGCAGCACATAAAACCAACTG
Source organism: Hiodon tergisus (assembly GCA_025775045.1). Classification (NCBI taxonomy): domain Eukaryota; kingdom Metazoa; phylum Chordata; class Actinopteri; order Hiodontiformes; family Hiodontidae; genus Hiodon; species Hiodon tergisus. The sequence goes on from JAOVYW010030816.1 coordinate 13,665, forward strand.
GATTAGGGTCCTCTGCAGCTTTGCGAACTAGCCGGCATGATGTAGCATCAGTAACGTGTATCATTTTCCCAGTGGTGTTACTATATCTAAACTGAAGTGTTGCTGTAAGAAACCCCAAGCCATTTATAAATGACGTTCCCTGGATTGTGCATAATTCAGCAGTCTGACATTAGAGTTACTGGTATTCGATTGCAGTTTTTTTAGAGGTGACCCGGCTTTATCTTCTGTCACTTTAGATTTTGAAGCCTTCGGAAAAGAAAGCGAAGTACCAGTATGGGGGAATGAATTCTGGCCGGCCCATTACCCCTCCCCGCACAGCTGCACCTCCAAAGAAACGTTGAAGAGCCAGAAACCACTGGAGGAATAAATGGCATGAATGAGAAAGGCCTTCTTTTGTGTTTTTTGATGAGTAGACATGAATGAAGCATCTTATTTTTTAGGAAAGACATCCACTTTGTTTTCTGAACTTCTTTCCGCTTCCTGTGTAATCAAGGTTGTTTATAAAATTACGTTTTCATAGCAGCATTGTTTTCTTTCTTCTTTTTCACTCTTTTAAAATCACAAAATGCATACCGCAGCTATTTTGTGTTTAATAGGTAACATTGCGTTTAAAAAATTAAAATAAAATAAAAATTCAGGGAATTAGCCTTGGCCTTAATTGGTTCTAAACACCTATATGAACTTTGGAACTGATCATTCCATATCTGAATTTTAAAAACAAAGGTTCTTAACCCTTTGACGGGGGTATGTGAACCCCTGCAGCATTGTGGGATAGTATGGACTTAATGGCCAAGCATGTAGTGGTACCCAAGAATGGACAACCAATATAGAAAAAAACTTTTATTGAAAACAAAAACTTGTATGGTTGAGTGGGGAAAAAACTAAAACAAATGTTTCGTTTCAAAATGAACAGTTTGCCAGTATTTAATTTTGGCACACAGTAACATACTTTACAACTTAAGTGCTGGTAAAAGGCAGTTTAATTTAATCAACAAAATACTTTTGTTTACTCTAAAGAATTACTCTTCCTGCAGTTAGTGTCAAAAAGTAGCTTTCCTGCTGTGGTGGTTAAAATATATATATATTTTTTTAAACTTTAGCTAGTATTCAGGGGCACAATAATAAATAGCACAAAACTGGGAAATTTTCCAGAACACTAAAGAAGTAAACAACCTAAAATCACAATATCTTCAGCTATATTACATAAAAGCAATAGCATCACTAATCAATTCATTATATAAACATAAACAATTCTAACTCACAAATTGTCTTTTGACGATAAGATTTTAAAAAGTTGAAAATATTTAAATGTAATGAAAAAAAAGGCAAGGTG
>JAOVYW010030816.1:15097-29364 GCA_025775045.1 Hiodon tergisus
ACTCACAAATTGTCTTTTGACGATAAGATTTTAAAAAGTTGAAAATATTTAAATGTAATGAAAAAAAAGGCAAGGTGATTATAAAACACAACTCTACGACACCATCATTTTAAACAAAGCATTACACTGTATACTGTTACATGGCACAAATCGTCTCGAGCTGATAATGAAACTGGAAGTCAAGTGCATAAATGAATGACTTCCATCCAGTCAGTAGTGCTCTTTACTGCTCATGCTGGTTTACAAATTTCAACACTTGACAATGACCCATTGCGATGGAAACATATCAGCAGTTCTTTCAAGTAAGACTTAATCCCATAAGACAGTGTTATTCAGTTCTGGTCCTGGAGGTACAAAAAATATATCAGGGTATAGTTGCTTTTTTTACCTGCCTATAAAAACACATAAAAAATAAAAAACACAAAGCGGATGATGTTGAGGCAAGTTTTCAACAAATTAGTCAAACCTAATTAAGAAATAGTTGGCAATTCAGAACTCGCCAGATGAATTGCATTCATTCACATGCTGCATAGATTTAACAGGTGCATGCCACACATTGCGATGAACCTTCCCTTACTCTGCATGTTCCTTCCGATTAGCGTAGGATTCAAATGCACCACTAGGAAAGCATGCTTTATTTTTTGGACATTTCACATTTCCCTTTATAAAATAAAAGTTTTAAATGTCCAACACAAAACCCCTACGGTCCAATATATAGTTAGGGTTTATCATACAGTGATTGTTTTTCTCTTGTCCTTTTGGTGCACATGGTCAGGTCACTCCTTTTAGTTTTTTGAAATGCTTAGCTGCCCGTATAGGAGCTTGTGACGGACTATGCATTAGTTCACAACAGAGAAGGCTGGTCCATAGAGGCAGAAGAGGTTGCTCCTCCTCTATTTTTGAAAAGCAAGAGGGAGATCAAAATATTTAAAAAAGAGTAATTGGTTGAAATAAACCATAACCAAAACCAGAATCACTAATAAAATAATTTCTCACATCTTTGGAAAAAAACGTTATTGAAATTCTGATTACATTGCTTCAACAGCGACACCTGCAGGCAGAGGGGAAAGGGCAGGCTATGTGAAGCAGTTGTGGTAGGCAGAGGAGGACGGGCTCCTGCTGTTCTCCTTAGGGCGGGGATCTCTTATATCAAGTTAGTGTACTTCATTTTTTTCCGTTATTGGCCTAAACATGTAAAATGATGCTCCATGGGAGGACGTCCTCGCTAACCAATCAACAAACAGAATACAATATTGACACTGTGTTCCTCCAATGATAATATCCAAATTTCATCTTCAATTCTCTACCACTGTATTGTACTGCGACGAACTGGTGGTAAGGTGATAGATGCAATTCCAAATTAGAAAAGGTAAATTATAAGTGCAAACTGCAAACCAGATTATTATTATTATTTTTTGATTTATGTTTCCCTTTCTTTAAATAGAGAAGTAGCTATCTAGTGTTTCTTGTTGCGTAAAATAACATGACGCAGTGGGTTAGTTATCCAGCCGCCACTAATCTACACCCTGTTTTCTCGCATCATCGAGTAGGCCTCGATGGCCCGTACTGGCTTGACTTCACTCTGGCTCTCATGCTGTTAATGAAGATTTTTTTTTATGTTTACTATCCCTGAATCAAGAAAATCCTGGCATCTAGTCCTAAAGGCTACTAACCAAAAAAGTAATACAAGCAGGAACTAATAAATTACACTAAAACCTTAATTTAAAAAAAAACTATGCCCAATACAAACTAAATGTTAATAAATATAACACACAAAAATTTCCCTGTCCCTTTCAATATTTAAATTCAATACATTTTTAAGAAAGCTGTGGTTTACACCTGAAGTTCACACTACACTTGACTGCAAAACTAACCATTTTCAGTATAAAATAAATTACATAAAGAGAGTGCTATTCCTGGACTAACCTAAATTCAAAGTTAAATTTAACATGTACACCGCCAAACAAATATGCTCAATGAATAAAACCTCCTCTTCTAAGATGCTAAAGACGTGGCTGTCCTGCTACACCAGAACCCGCAGGGGGAACGTGAAAATGGCCCCCAGAGAAAGGCCCAGGGCCAAGAAGAAGGTCATAAGTGCTCCCGCGGTCTCAGCATCTTTTTGCCTCACTAACCTAAAGAGACAGGACAGAGAGATGGAGAGGCGTGTTAGAAGGACGGCGACAGCCCTGCTGCACGATTACATATTTCATATTACATTTCAAATACTCCCGCTCTCCCTTGGTTCTTTAAAACATGTAGAAAATATATTTTTTTATTTGTATTTTTCAACATTCATTTATGCACTTCGCTTGTTTCTATTTACATTTTAGTCATTTAGCGACGCTCTTATCCAGAGAGAAGTATGAAAGTGCTGTAGTTTAGGGGTTAAAGTGCAATAAGAAACTGAGCTTCCTTGCCCCACCTACTGTGAGAAGGTATAAAGACTAACGCTACAGAAATGAAATGAAAATGAAATGGCTAACGAAATGACACAATGTCAATAAACATGCATAAGTTATACATACACATTAAAAGCATCATAATCTACGCATAAGCATACACATCAAGAGCACCATAATTAAGCATCAACATTCACAATATAAGCATCTGAATAATACTATATATGTATATGAACGCAAAGCCATTTCTTAAGAACAAAACATTACACTGAATTTTCTGAACATTTTAACAAACAGAATTTGTTCTGTAGTGTACAGCGCTCGGTTCAAACATTTGAGTGTGCAACAGGCGGCGGAGTTGAACTCACTGTGGGGCGTAGGACATTGACAGGCCGACAAAGTATCCATTGGATACAGAGAACAGAGCCATGATTAAGGCAAAGACACCATCTTGCCGGAAAAAGATTGGAATATAGCGGCGCTCCTGGACATTGCACAGCATGAATAGGGGGATGAAGATCCCCCGAGCGACCACCAGGGCCGGGAACAGGCGACTCTCCTTGGGTGGCTGTTCAGAAGAGAGATGGGGTGAGGGACAAGAGAGAAAATGGAAAATAATTAGGGAAATAAGAGAGACTGGGGTTAAATACTAGACATACATCATTTGGGTGGGAGTGTTTGGTTACTGCATTTCACAGTTTCACATCTAGCTTAGCCAAGCCAAGGCAAGGCATCTGCATTGCACTCACCCACTGAACGACGGAGGTGACGCTTCTGCCAATCCAGTCCATGACATTGAAGGTAAGGAAGCAACACACTGTGATGAAGTACCGCTCTAAATGGGAGGCAGAGAGAGGCCATCAACATCCTTTCCACTAATCACTACAATGATATTATCTGACCAGACCCCAGCCTCAAAAGCAGGGGTTCCCCATTGCATCTCAAGAGCAATTGCTAATCAAGTGCAGGCACTTCAAACATTGGTTGTTGATCCCTTTCTTCCTAGAGGTTCTACTTTGCAGATTACAATAAAAGGCCCAAACATAGCTTATTACAGAAAATATTCCATTTGTAGTTTAAAATAAAACAGTCCAGAGGAAAAAAACTGAATTCAAACAAAGCAAATCTGCCCCATGTAATTCAGTAAGGCAATGACGTTCATACCAACAAGAGCTTCAGCATTTTGGTCCCAAACACATTGGTGATGAGCATGTATGTAAAGCCACACATGTGTTGTATTTGGACCCAAAATATATTCTTACTTTCATTTGTGAAAGATCATTTAATTTAAGCAGAAATTGACTTTTCACACACCAATCTTATTTATCTGAGCATAAAAAGGTTGTGCAGGTTTTGTTTTTCCTCTTTTCCAATTAATCAATAATTACGATTTTTTTTGCGCCGTAAACTACATTAATGATACAAAATCATCTGGCCCAATTCTAACTCCAGTTACATGCTCCTAGTGCTATGGTTATGAAGCCTACTCCCGAAGTGTGCAACAGCTTGTCCCGGACTAACTTACCCCATGTTCCACCATACATGGTCTGCACATCTACTGTAACTGTAGGGAAGACGGACAGGGTGACCGTAAACACAAAGGTCACACAAAACGCCATCACCCAAATCTGTATGGGGAGAGAGCGGAAAAGGGAGGAGATATGACGAAGATTGAGCAGAACGTTGTAGTAGTTTAAATGTTATGGGTAAATATATGGGGAATCTTTTTATTAGAGATTATTAAAAGGGTTTTTTGTGATCCATGTAAGATTTTTGTGATCCATCTATCCTTGCTGTGCACATTCATTGACTACTTATATTAAATTGATGGGCAATAGGGACAAACCTCATTTTCCATGAAATCCATGACACACAAATGGTTACTATGCATACTTATCAACTTTGGGCCTTAAGAACCTTTTTGAAGACTTGCTTGACAGATGACTTCTTGTTTTGGGACTCAGCCTGTTCCAGGGAGAGATTGGTCTGCTTTGTTGCGTGGCCGTTCATCTCAAGGTCAGCCTTGGCCACCGTACCATTCTCATTCTGCACCGAGCCGTTGGTTTGGCCGTTCAGCTTGCCATTCTCCAAACGACCAGTTTCTGTCGATCAACAACCATCCGCTGACGTCAAAACACCCAGCCTCTTTGTAACACAGGAATGAACCGATAGTCTTGGCCAGCACAAAGGACTATCTGTTCGGGAAACAAAGTCATTTGTGCGACAAAGGTGCAAACAAAGCTGGGCCTACCAGCACAATTAGCTGAGTTCAGACGGCTACGAAATTCTCATTTACATGGGAGCAAGAAGTTTATTGCTGCAGTGGGTTAGTGGTTTTGGTTCGTGGAAAAGCCACAGTAAAACTGATTCATTCACATTAAGCTTTTTTTCCGCTTGCATGCTCAACACCAGTATGCAACAGCTTCACCATAACGACCAGCTGGGAAACGCCTAATTAAGCAAGTGCTCAGCATCCATGCATCACTCACAACTCTAGTAAGTCTAGCTAGTCTAAAAACACTCAGATCTAAAGCTCAGACCATGCTTCCTATATCCCTCCACAGGGGTTGATTAAAAGGTAGTTATTCAACATAAATGGTACCTTAAATCCATTATTTAAATACCAGACAACATTTAAACTGACCCGTTTACAGGGGAAGTAATGAATCTATTCTAGTCAAGAGAACAGGCTTTCTATGAACAGTTTAAACGGTGCTGCAATGGCCGACCACGTAACGATCCAAGACAGACTGATTGAGATCAGATACAATAACCTGCTGCTTCCAGATGTAACTCGGTGCTAGTTTTAGGGGAGAATGGGTAACATGTAGCAGTATAGCAACCAGTCGCTCAACTCACCGGTACCCATAATCAGCAGCTCGTTGTTGTTCTCCACCTTGTAGTTCTTGCTCTTGTCAAAATAGAACTGGGCAAACTCCTGAGACGGATTTAAGACAACATCCCATTAGATCAGCTTTCATAACCGTCTAATATTCGCGGCACATTCATGTCTTGGCATTTTTTTCACAATATTATATCCACTGACCAGAAATCTATCAAGAGTTTTTCAAGGCAGGGACTAAGTTTTGGAAAGACATAGAACTGAGCACATTTTCAACTGCAAATTATTTGTGATTTTCACTTAGTCAAAAAAAGGTAATTCGGAGAACCAGGCAATCAATTTGGGGGCAAGGAGTGCTGGAGTTGCAACTAGATGAATGGTGAAATAGCTATAGATAATAATAATGAATTGGCTGTCCCAACAGAATGCAAATTCACATTGTGATATTGGACTAGGCTAGCGTTTACCTATCTTCCATGTAGCTTAGATTTAGGATTTTTAATATCCCCACTATGGCCACAAGGTGGCAGATTGTGCAGATAAAAAACATTTTCCCTCCATGAAACAGAATGGTGCAGTGTGAACATACTAAAAGACCTACTTTAACAAATCAATTTTCCTTTGTTCCAATTTATTGTTTTGGGTGGAGTAGATTCAAAATAGATAGAGGGCAGTCCAGTCTTGAGCCGGATACTGTAGTATGCATCCTACCAAGGACAAAGAGGGCCAAACTCACTAGGCGTGACAGCAGCATGTAGCTCAGAAGCGTGATCAGAGATCCCACACATGGCGTGATGAAGTAGCCAAGAGCGGCGTTCTTTGCGTCCGCTTCACCTGGGTCGCGAGGAAGAGGAGCAGCGGTCAAAAAGAGTCAAACACCTCAAACTTTAAAACATGCAGTTTTTGCATATATTCAAAAACCTGATTAGGGTCCTTTCTTGTAGCATTGCTTCATCTCGAAATCATGTTGAGATGACCTGACTTTAAAGAGTCAGTGTTACTAAGCGGAGAACGCAAATGTTAGAGCTTCCCCTTAACAACTTTTCTGTCAGTGTGTCGATGGAGGAAAAAAGGATTAGGGGAAGGTGTAGTAAGGAGTAGATGCAGACAACGTCCTGGCAGTAAAGTCAGGATGCCCCCCCCCCCCCCAAAATAAGAGTTGTTCATTTATACAACTAGGATGAATTTCATTTTTTGTAGACTCTGCTTTGTGTGCAGCAGTTGTGTCGGTGTGCTACTCACTGGCAATGGCTAGCAGCATGGCCAGTGCTGCAAAGGTGCCGGCCATACCCTGCCCGCTCATGAACAAAGAGCTGTACCTCTGAGGTAAGAGCCCCACCAGTCCGAACAGGCTTCCCTGCAGCACTGCTCCGAAAGCTGCAGACACAAGACGGGCATCATCAACGCTCCAAAATAACAACGCAATTACACTAACTAAAACAGACATATTCATAACATTTCCCACAAAGCACCCTACAGCTGCTCTTCAACAAAAAGCACGGAAATGAACACTGTAATACTACACGTAACAACGTAGTATCTTAGCGCATAAGGAAAACAATAACACCACAGCATCATTTCAGCACGACGGGGTTAATTAATTTTAAGGGCTAGTATTTAACTTAGAGTGGTCGGCAACTTTGGTCCTCAAGAGCCACTACTTCTGCGGTTTTTCATTCCACGTCACCTCTTTAATTAACCCATTATTCATGATCACACTTGCCGAAGCCAGGCGTCAATCAGATGTTACAGAGGTAACTCGAACGGCTGCTGGTTCCGGGTCACCGAAACCACAGAGGCTGAGGTGGGACTCACAATTGATGAACCAAATGGTTGCCATGGTGATGGAAAAGAAGTTGTCCTCCTCCATGGGGATCTTGACCAGAATGGCAGTGAGGACGAAGAGGAGGAAGATGAAGACAAGAGAGCCGCCTATCCGCACCTTCTCTGAGATCCTACAAAACACACAGACTGATGTCAAGACCACTAATTTCCATCACTCCATTCATGGCAACAAGAGGGCAGCTTATTTAGTTCCTCATTGAAATACTGTAACACCTAAAAAAAAAACCTGCAGGATGTGGGGGCAGAGAGCTAGAGCCACAGAAGCCTGTGTTGGTTAAATTAAAGTACAAAACCAGCTCAAAAATGAGCGAAGGGAGACACCATACGTTTACTGATAATCTGATCAGTTGCAAAACAGTAAATAAATTTACATTTTCAGATACTTTAAGACAAACCCGGCACCAGTCTCTCACCACTGGTATAGGAAGGAGTTGAGGAAGGTGAAAAGCAGCAGTGGCAGCTGAGATAAGAGAGTCATCCAACCGTTGAAGTAGTACTCTTTCTGAACGCCCCCAGTGCCATTAATCCATTCGGTTTTGTTGAGTCGACCCTGGAAATACTAATAGCATAGTAGAGAAATAGTAGAGAAATGTTTACGATATTTCACTCTACTTTTGCACTGCAGACGAATGCTCTTTGAAGAGAATATGTTGGATAGTCAACCAACTGCATTTCCACTAGCTCCAAGTATTACAGGTAGCACTGGGAGTAGCATATGTAGCATGAATTAGGCATTACTGTCAGCTGTCATTTCGGGCAGAAACTAAACCCCTCGTTGATTTCTTAATAATTTCCCCCCAAAGGGAATTGCTAAAAAAAAAAATAGCAGACAAGGAGAAGAAACAAGACTTATTCTGGTACAGGGAGCATTTGTTTTCGCATCACCTTTGTCGCGGTCATGAAGAAGTTCCACGGCAAGAGGGTTCCCAGGCCCAAGATGAAGAAAATGACCCCCACCAAGCAGCCTCTGTCAGGGAAGCAAGGAGAGCCCATCAGAATCTTCAAGTCTAGCACCGTGGAACCATCTGTCGCGGCGCTGCACCGCTATCCCCTGGCCAGCCTCTGTACTGGGCACTTACCGGTCCACAGGGGCATCCTTAGTAGTCCTCATTCCTCACGGGCTTCTAGTGCAACCTTTAAGCACAAACACAGGAGGAGGAACACTTACATATAGCTATTCTCTAACCATCCCAAATAATAAAAACACATCGGACACCTGAATCATGTTCCAATACATGGCAGTTCCAGGCCTCCAAGAGCACAGGATTAGTTCCACTTACGACTACTTTAAATTTTTAATTTACAACACAATTACCTACATTTTCATTATTAAGGAAAAAGGAGTGGGGCTACACCTATGTTGAGTGCATTAGGTTACCTATATCTATACAAACGTGCAAACCATTAAATTAAAACATCACTAAATGCATGGACACAATCAAAACGTTATGTTTACTGAGTATGTATATATACTAACCAGCGTTAAAAAGCAGACCGTTCTTTTCTCTGAATAAAGGGGACACATATTCCAAGCAAATCCGTCAAATGATATGAACACGCTGCAAGACATAGGCGTATTCGATAAACATCATTCGCAACAAACAGACAACGTGGCTATCAGTGTAATGAAACGGTTAGCGTCGAAACACATAATCGAATCCTCTTTTTACTAATGCGCAGCACGTAGCGGCGTCAATATTGTAATGTTCACCTTATAGATGCGAATGGATGGCGACTATATTATATATATTATAATAATTTTATTTTTTGTAGCATCCCGATCCTGTTGTTAATCCATGAAACAAATTTTACTATTCACATTTTCTATGTCGTTTGGGTGAATGATCAGGATTGCCAACATCGGAAGCTGTAGCCGGTAACAATATACCATTCATTCCGGGTCCAAGAAATAGCATAAATGTCCAAATAAAAGTCTCTGGGAGGAAATAAATTCAAATTAAACGCTTAAAAAGTAAAATATTACGTTGTTTAAATACATATTGTTTTATATCACAACATATTATGTATTGTTTATTTGATTATGAAATAACGCTAATTAAAATCTTTTAAACACATTTTCAGAGACTATTTCAGAGCAAAGTAAATTATTTTAAGTGCTAAGTGTGTCCATATATGAAAAATATTCACAATCATTCACCATCAGTTTAGCTGCAATAATTAATTTACTGGTCCTGAAATATATATAATTTACAAGTAAAAAATAACATTGTAAACAACAATCAATAAGCTGATGCACGTTTTATTTTTCTGACTCGTCAGGTCAGTTGGCTTCACACTGAAAAGCACGTTTATTCCCCTTTAATAACCGCGGAATCGCTGGAATTCTACAGCGGGCCTGACCCTTCGCGAAGCCACGCCCTCTTTAGTTACAGTTGCTAACAGCACTCCCTGGAGAAATATTGCCTAATTTTTGGGGAAAAGATTTCAGAAAGAAGCAGTCAGAAGGGTTTGTGATATGCATTTGAAGGTTATATTCAGGCTGTCAAACTCAAATTGACGTGAAAAAACATGAAGATAGAAGCTGAAGCCTACCGACCACAGAGTAAAAGTGAACCACCGCATCACCTGACGATTGAGACAGAGGACGATATTAAAAATCAACAGTTCCTGTAAAGCTGGGTAGGTCTCTATTCACTTTTACAATCATTAAAAAGCAAAAGCAGTAGGTCATATAACGTTACATTCTGTAATAAGTTAGCTAACTAACATTACATAAGGAACACCTGTAGTGTGCTATAACAACATTACTCTGGTAAGCTCTGCAGGTCCTGGGCCAACATTTTTTGGGATTTGGTTTAGGTTTTGGAAAGGACCATATCTTGGAAAAAGTCAGCTAAAAATGCTAGAAAATGAAGAAAATTTGGAAGTTTTGCAAAGGAGTCAATGGAGCGCCGAAGTGTCGGACCTCAGAGCCAGTCCTATACTGCGCTGTGATTGGCCAGCTTGCGCATTCGGGCGTGGCTTAGCGAAGGGTCAATTGCAAATCATTTGAATGGAAAGTTCAAGGAGGGTGTTCTGAGTATTCTGAGCAGCAGTATTCTAACTGACCCAGATGCACCGAGAAGAATCACCCCCCTCTTTTCGTTTATTAATAACTATCATCTACTGACAGATAGCTTAAAACGAAGTACAGTTGTACCTTGGCATAGCCAAAAATGTGGGTTAAAGTATATTGGAGACAATTGTCTAAATTCAACGTAAACTCTTTGGAGTGTTTCATTTTATCGAGGGCAAGGTGGCGCCTAGATCGAACTAGTGTTAAATTAAATATTAATTTGTATTATTTCCAGTAAGCTATAATATGTGACATTTGTAAAATATATTTTTTGATATTTGAGGTTGAAGGGTACTAGGGTACTAACTACAAATTATTCAATTGAAATGAATGGGATTATTTGAACGTTCCAATCTCTTACTTCACGTTTTCCTTGCATATATAAGGTAGACCAAATTGTACTCTTTCGAATGATGTAATTACAAAAAAAATTCTATATACTTTTGATATAGAAGCCAATAAAAACAAGACTGATCCATAGAACACGCACACGCACAAACTTCTAAAATAAATTAAAACTGAGGCGAATTCCCGCCACATATTCATAAACATAGATTCTACGGAGATACAGAAATTGATGACGCAGAAAACTGGAGTTCGAATAGAACGCCTACTCCCTACCGGTGCCGTTGCGTCCTATACAGAACTGCGAGAGGACTAGAAGAAAGAGGGTTGGAATTACGGGAGGGGTTGGGGGGGTTTAACCCCCGAATTAAGACTTGCCCCAATTCCAAGCAGTCGATTGACTGGAGTTGTATTTTAACTATGGATGTTTTTTTAGGCTCAAAAAAAATAATGCGGCGTTAGCATTTGAAATTAATCACACGCGTTGACGGCCCTAATATATATATATTCGTAGTATCAAACTCTTCGTCGTAGCACCGTATTTCACCCTCCAAAACCGTAGCATTTGGCATCTCAATAATCGGGCTCTGAATATGACAGTTCTTTCCACTTCCCGATCTGTCTTTGTTTAGTCTGAGCGTAAGAGCACGCGACGAAATAAAGAGCACCTTTATCTCAGTTTGGTGTCCGAATCCTTGTTTAGACTCAGTGCCAAAACTGATACACTATAATAATTTTACCAATACATTATTCAAATTTCCACAGACCTCATTTCTATCTAAACAGGTTTATATACGTATATACCTGGGTGATTCTCATGAAACCAACTGAAACTATGTCAATGATGAATTCAGCTATATAGCCTCTGAAAAAACTTAAATAACTTATCATTAAAAAAATAATAATTCAATGCTTCATTGACTGAATTTAGGCTTGCATCATTCTCTATAAAGAAATTGAATCTTATTACAGTAATAGGCGTACATAAATGCATACACACACGCGGACGTTTCGATCAATAGGCTATAGTTTCTGTTTTATTCTATATATGAAATGTATAGAATGAAAGAAGCAAACTCACCAAATACCCGAGCTGCTGCCAAACTAGTGAAGTGAAGTGTAACCGTATTTACCGCTCAAATTTGACAAATAACGCGGGAGTTTTTTTTTAAATGACAATGCGCGCCAATTATCTAACAAGATTTTCTTTCCTGTCAAGAAATCGAAATTTTACTGGACAGCCTCAATATCCTGTGCTCGGTTTCATATTTTGTACAAACGGCGTTCTGTCCCTTTTTTATGAGGCAATGTTTCAGCCAAAAGCCTTTCAAGAGTTGCGCGAGTAAATTATGATTTATGCGGAAAATCGTACCTCCTTAGGTGATCTCGAATACTTCATTAAACATAAATGTTATAAATCCCCAGATACAGATGACTCATTGTGCATTTTACCAAATACCCCATTTTACATAAAGTATATTTAGAAAGTATGACTAATAGCCACCTCACTTCCTCAGTCAAATCATGATACACTTGTTCCAGTGCAATCTGAACAAAGAGATCGCAGAATTTCCAGTTAAAGATAAAAAAAACAGTAAGTGGGAAGAAACTTCAACCCCCTCATTGGTTCAACACAAAGGTTTAACCTATGGCTCCGAAGATACTTATTATGTGAAGATCTATTTTAGTTTAAGTAGGGGCACCCCTTTTTTTGTGGTGTTACAACTTCGAATTGAATTGGGATTTTGTAACATTTGTTTACACAAAATACCTAACACTTTGAAGGTTCTGCCAAGTATTTACTCAGAGGGGTGAATACTTACGTAACGAACACATTTTCCCCCTGCCTTTAATTAACTTTTGTGTCACAATAAAAAACATTTTGTACCTTCAAAGTGTTAGGTATGTTGAGTAAAGCAAACGGTAAAAATCACAATAAAATCCGATTGATTTCCAAGTTGTAACACTACAATATGTGGAAACGTCCAAGGGGGGTGAATACTTATGTGAGGCACTATATATACCACGAAAAAAAAAAAACCAAAACAATGAGGGGGGACAAAAAACGAGTAGTACAAACAAACGAGACCACAAACAGAAAGCTACGAAAAGACTAAGACCACGACTAGATTTCAAGAATATTCAAGAACACGCAATAACCTTTGAGAGGCTTGGCATAACACTCAAGACAATCCTGGAAGGAGTGACAAAACAAGACTGCTTTATAGAGGGGGCTGCTGGGCAAACCGACTGATTTACAAGACCTGTAACTAATAAGGATAACATTGAGTGTGGGTGACATCTAGTGGGTAACACGAAAAACCGTGTCCGCCACCTACGTGCTACACTCCTTCCTCTCCAGAATGTGTCCGTCTGGCCCGTTCAGCCACAGACCAGATCAGAGAGAGTATGCTGAATTTGCTCCCCGATATCCCACAGAATGGGAACCACAATGCATTGCAAAAATATTTGTGACCGAGCCACCCCCACTCCCGACTTCACTTCGGATTTTCAGTCGTCCAGACCAGCTTACAGGATCGTTCCTTTAGGGGGGGGGAGTGGGTGGTGTGGCTTGCTCCAGAACTGCAGGTACCCATGTTGGGGGGTAACTGCACTTGATTGTGAGGTTGTTCAGCACCTGGGAGTCGATACTGAAGAACTTTTTTTCTTCTCCTCAAAATAATAAAGGACACAGACAGGCTAGGACTGCTAACATGGGTAGTTTACCGTGGGAGAGATAAGTACGTTAATTCAAATAAAAATCCAGGGGCAGGCAAAGGGATCAAATACTAGTAAACATGGCAATGCAGAAAATCAATCAATCAATCAATTTATTTTTATAAAGCTTTTCACATGTTTCCATGTCACAAGGACGCTTTACATACAGAGAAATACAATATGCCCCAGCCCCGATCCCCCAAAAGCATGCCAGAGACAACAGTGGCAAGGAAAAACTCCCTAGGCTGGCAGGAAGAAACCTTGAGAGGCTTAATGGGGGAGCCCATCCTCCGCTGGCTGGCACTAGAAGCTGAATTAAACAATCTAATGTTCATATTGTTTAACGCTCTCCAGTAGAGGAGTTACAAAATATTGTAATATCCGGAGGAGAGTGTTGGGGGCCCAGATGGCTGGAGTCCAGTCTAATGGTCCACTGGTTGCTGTGGTGAAAGTGATGCAGGATGCCTCATGTGATTGCTCGAAAGAGAGAGCATTGTTAATGGTTAACTATCGATGCAGGATGATCAAGTAATTTGAAAATTTTAAAAGTGAAACTTTGTACAGCATACAAAGAGGGTGAGTGCTGGAAACAACATGTAGCCATGAAGGTGGTCTGAACCCATCCCGCACCACCAAAGGCAAAACCCAGCCAACTAGGGAGGAACCACCAATGATGGTGTGACAACAGGAATGGTTCTTATCACCAAAACATTTCTAATAGCCAATAGAAAGCAAACATTTAGGCTACTTTGTTTTCTTATTTCCACTGCAAAAGATAGGAATTTGATTCTTTTGATTTTGTTATTGGTGCGATTGCCTCTGGATACTGCACATGTCAATAGGGCAGCCCTAAACATCTTCCCATCAACATAGACACTTCATCTCAGAACATTAAAAAAATATTGTTTTAACAATATCACCAGTGCATTTGATTTTCTTGACCTTTTTTACATGAATGAGTTGATGAGTGTTTAACAGAATTCAGAACATGCCCAATAAACACATGCTTGGCTTTGTGTTCACCCATGGCCAGTTTTTC
>JAOVYW010030827.1:0-13980 GCA_025775045.1 Hiodon tergisus
ACTAAAGTCTGTAATGTAACAAAATAGGTAAAAAGCCAAGGGGGGTGAATACTTTTGCAAGGCACTGTATATATATACACACATATACATACATACAGTATGGCGCAAAAGTCTTAGGCACATGTAAAACAATACTGTAAATTGAAGTTGCTTCCAAAAAAGACAAAACGAAAAGTTTCTAAATATAAAATGAAAACTCTAAAGGGCAGAAAACAGTAAAAACAATTAAACAATGAAAACAACCAAAAAATAAATGTAATACTTGGCGTGACCATCCTTTGCCTTAAATACTGCTTCAGTTCTTTTAGGTAAACAGTCAGTTTTATAAGACAATCGGTAGGTAGATCTTGGAGAGTATCTTGGATAACTTTCCACAGGTCCTCTACAGACTATGTTTCGCTTGCTTCTGTATGTCCAGGTAATCCCAGACAGTCTCGATGATGTTGAGATCAGGGCTCTATGGAGGCAAAGCCATCTGTTGCAGAACTCCTTGGTCTTCTTTCGGAAAAAGAGTGTCAGGAAATCTAAAATGAGTTTTTTTCTACTTAAACAGTAGTGCCGAAGACAAAACATAAATATCCAAATCAAAATTTTTGTAAAAAACGCTAGGGTGCCTAAGACTTTCGCGCAGCACTGTATATGATGATTTTTTTTTTAAATTGTAGCTGAAAGAGTTAAATTTATCTCGAAGTTGCCACTTGGTTCAATTGTAGTTGTAGATCCCTGGTCTGTGACATTCCTTATAATTATCAGTAGACATTCTGTCTGTAGAAGATCATTGAAGAGATGACAGATAATAGAAACAAACATCACAACTTGAGTACATGGTGGTAGCGTTTGTATAAATTCTGTAGGACATTTTTAGAAATTATGTCAAAGCAATATGTTGCCCTTTAATTTGAATTGTAACAGACATACAGCCATTTCTTCCACAATATTTCTCCATCCTTGAAGAATCAAACGACAGTCTTTTTCATCTTTTTCCTTCTGCCAGTCTCTCTCTCTCTCTCATCTTTTCCATCCACATTTATTCTATTTCTCCACTGTCCCCATCAAATCACCTGCAGTGACCCAGGAAGCAGACAGCCATTACTCTAGAGGAGAGAAAATACTCTGCTGACTGGGTCCTTTCGCCCCCACAAGGACAACACTCTGACAATGCAGCTCAGGATTCCTGATCAAAGTTAGCAAATGACACAATCCAGCGTCTAACAAGCAAATCTGAATGACAGAACTGAGCCTCCCAGAAGGCCACTCTCCTCCTTTCATCTGCATTCAATTTATCTTCTTCTCTAACGATTGTATGCTTTCTTTTGTTCACCCCATTATTCTCTCCGTTCCACACTCCTGGTCTCCGTGTCAGAGCGCTCCACCTCCATGGCAATTCTCATCTCCATGGACGATCAGCACAGGGAAGAAAAGCGCGTCGCGGTAGGTAGGAGGTCTGTTTCTGTCGCCCTCCCTTCTTTCATCCACCACTTCTCCCTGCTCCTCCTCCGCTCCATCTTCATCCAGCACAGCCCTGCGCTCCTCATTCTGATGAGCACCCAGCCCCAGGAACCCGCCACCCGCTTCTTCACCTCTGCCCCGCACCCCTCCGCCAAAGCTCCAAGAGTGGAACAGGCAGGCCCGGCCCAGAGAAAAGCCGCTGCGGCTCATTGCCAACTGCCCCCTTCGCTCTATGCCACCGGCCCACAAGGCAGTACCCGCGGCCACACTGCCCCTGGTCCGCGACGGCAGGGACAAGCTGCTGGCAGAGTGTCGGCACCGAGTGCAGCTCTGCAGGAAATATCCGGGGTTGTGCATAACTGTCGGCAGGGGAGGGGGCGTGCGCCTAATGCTGTCCAAGTTCATGAGCATGGCCTCCGAGTAGCTGGGCACCACCTGCTGGTTGCAGCTAATGTGCCACTCCAGCTCGGTCATGTCCACGGTATTGATGCGCGATATGGTGCAGTATCTGGAGCTGCATCCTTCGCCCGCCTCATTTTCTCCATTGTCCTCGCCACTCTCGCCAAACAGCTTCTCCACGTGGTAGTGCACGTAGGCCGTGCGGTACTCGGCTGCAACGCGGAGCGGCCAGGACAACAGGAGCACGGACGCCAGCCAGAAGATGTGGCGCCGCGAAAACCAGGGCCGGCGTGCAGGGTCCGGAAAGGCCAGCATGTGCTCGAGGAATTCTGTGTCTTTCAGGCGCATGCCCTCCCGCGCCTCCATGTAGTCGTCCAGACCTTCGTTATCGGCAAAGAAGCGGGCGCGCTGCGTGAGATAGGCCGCCTCGGCGCACGCGCTGGCAAAGCCGAAGCGCTTGGTGAAGCGCAGCCGTGTCACCGGGTGCTCCAGCAGACCCAGCAGCTCCTTCGACACGTCCCGGACGCCATGCCGGGCAAAGTCAAACTCGGAGCTGGCAGAGTGTGTGTTCACGCGCTCGTGGTAGACCTGAGCGGCGGTGTAGGCGTCCCCGTTGCGGTAGCGCGTGACCTGCCGCGTCCTCCGCGCGTAGTGGTAGCTCACAGCCTTCCACCACACGCAGGGCGCGGCCCTCTGCAGCCGCTGCACGCGCTCGTAGACCGCGCTGATCTCCACCTCCGCCAGCGCCGCCGTCCTGGACCAGCAGAGCCAGCACTCACCCAGGTACACCATGTAGAGCATGGCCAGGAACGCCAGCGGGATGTAGACATAGCCGCCAGCACAGGGGCCGTCGCCGCGTTCGTCATGGGCCAGCAGGGCGGCGCTGGAGAGAAAGCACCAGCCCAGCAGGCCCACGCAGCCGTACATCAGCAGAGAGAGCAGCAGGCACTTCCAGTGCGATTCACGACACAGGGAGCTGCTCAGAGACTGTTTCAGGGGCCACTGCTGTGGAGAGAAGGAGAGGGCAGCCACGAGGAGAGTCGGGTGAAGGAAGAGGGGACACAGAAATAGCGATCCGAGTGACACCAGGAGAGTGGACACAGGGGGGAGCAACACAAGGCAGTGAGCGAGTTCAGAGAGAGGCGAGCAGGTTGCCATAGGTCAGCGACAGACGTCACAGAGCGCATGAGAGGGAGACAAAAGAAAGGCAAAAGGAGATGGGGAACAGCAGAAGCAGGGAAGAGAAAAGGAAAGCATTACCACCCAGAAATTCATTCAGAATATATTCACTGAAACCAATGTCAAATCATTTCTGAAAATAAAGTTATTTTAATTAACAACACAGAATCATTCAATGAAGCATAACCTTTCCAAAAGTGGCTTATTGCAATCAAGGTCCCACTTGAAATTGTG
The DNA here is from genome assembly GCA_025775045.1 of Hiodon tergisus. Lineage (NCBI taxonomy): Eukaryota > Metazoa > Chordata > Actinopteri > Hiodontiformes > Hiodontidae > Hiodon > Hiodon tergisus. The sequence continues at coordinate 3,262 of JAOVYW010030827.1, forward strand.
TGCAATCTATGCTTCCCTTTCGTTTGAAAGCAACAGAGTTATTCCCTGTGCGTCTCCGGAGGCGTTTCCTGGCAGCGTGTAACCAACACCGCGCCATCCCTCTGAAGTGCACAGCACAACGAGAGCAGCCGCAGATGCCCTGACTTCACAAGCAGCAGAGCTTCTCTGGGTCTGTCTGTCTGTCTGTCTGTCTGTCCCCAGGGGAAGTGTTAACCAGAAATGTCCACAATAAAGTCCTCCACACGCTTAAATACTGACAAAAGCACATCATGGGTGAGAATGAGGCTAGCACAGTAGGTCTCTCTCCCCCCGGGGACACACAGACACATTGGCCGAATAGGACCACCTGAACCGCTATTGACTAGTCCGTGCAGTGGGGAAGCACCCTCTGCCAGGCAGCAGAGCCGGAGTTCTAATGCAAACACAAACATTTCAGGAGGGCTGGGGTTGCTAACAGAGGGAGGAATGGAAAACTGGTGTTGGTATGAACTTGAAGCAAATGGCTGCACAACATTTGTTGTTTGTATGCGTTTACGATTATGGCCAATTACTGGACGCTTGCTTGATTTATTGATTAGATATAATTGTGCCACTCTAGTTCGGGAGGAAATGGCCGAGTTGGAGAGATAGAGGGGAGACTGAATCTGGGTTATACACATAAATTAAATATACTCAGCAATATTTGATTACAAGTCACAGAAGTCCTATAAAATACATATTGAAGAATTATTGAAGATTGAAAAAAGGAAGGAATCTAGACCAGAAAACAAACGGGCAAAAACGGAATGTTCTGGTTAAAGAGACTTAGATTAGAAAGGATCTGGAGCAGACGTTTCAGGTTCTTCTAAACTAAAAAAATAAATGTATCCAACATAAAAACATAACAGGTCCCTAAATCCTACCGTAAATGAAAAGTGAAAAACATTTTTTTAAAATGACTGAGGTTTATTTTAAGATTTCTCACTCTCACCCACACACACTCTGAAGAGTCCATGTAAAGATGCCCGTTCTATTGAAGGATGTAGGATGGTTAAAGAGCATTATTAAGGGATACATTATCACTTATTAATTATTAATCAAGCAGACATTTTGAGAAACTGCCCAAATGGCAACACCAAAGCGCGAGAGTGATAATGTTTTCCTCCAAGACTAATACTTTAAATACAGACGCAAGATATCTCTTGGAATCAAAATAGCCCCAAACCACAACTCATTTTCCGGATGAACGTAAGCTTTAACCCAGGTGAAGCAAAACAAAGGCGTGTTTGTGTGTGCCTGAACCCAGGCCGAAGGACCCTGAACGATTCTCCCCATCTCCACCCTATTGGAGAACTGGCAGCTTTGACTGTCATGTTGCAAGGCCTGTGACTTCATGACCGGGGAACTACACCTCATTTAAAGATATCTGCATTCTACAGCCGTGTGCTTTCCATCCCTCTTTCCCTGGCATGTGAGTCGACACGAGGTTCATCCCTTCAGCTGTCGCAGCCGAGCATTCCTATAAATAACCCACTATGTTTTTCACCATCTTCCATCTCGGGAAGATTCCTGGGAGGATATGCTCCTGTTCCTCCTTTGTTCCCGTGAGCTAAAAAAGCTACTAGATGGTAATAAAATGGCCTGTCCTCCTGTGGGCTTACATTTGCATATCCCCATTTGCCAGAGCCAGGGGGCACAAAGTACCCAAAACATCTTGCATTCCATTTCTTGCTTTAAATGTTCCTACCGAAAGTTTCGCAATCCCCTGTATAATTTCTTCACCAAGAAAGTCTTTTGTTTTTTAACAAGACAATTTCACTGTCAATCACAAAATAAGTGGCACCAGCTCACAATAAATGCTCACAAACGGTTTCAATGCCGGTGATGCGATCTGCACTCAAACCTGCAAAATCATAGGGCTTGAATCTTCACTCGAGCAGGGCCTTTACCAACAGAGACACACAGGAGACCTATATTGTTATCACGTTTCTAATTCCCGCAACATGGCGGACTCTAAACCCCATTATTTTGTTCCTGATAAAATCATAATGGTAAATTTACTTCAGATCTGTATTTCTATACATGCAACTTGTGTTGAAATACGTCTCCCCTTCAGAAATAATTTTTATAAAGGATGTGCCACTTTAAGCTCTCACAATTAGCATATTGAAAAGCCTTGCCTTAGAGGGATTCGACCTCCACATTTTAAGGTTGCCCCAAAAAAAAAGTTCAGAGTTCCAGTTGTCAGTTAACATCACATTAAAGAATAAAATAATTGAAATGACATATCTTGGAAATTAAACAAGTAATAAATTTAACAGAAGCAGTCTGGTACAAAAACAGAAGAGGATTAAATGAATGCAATCGTTCTCGTGTGTGATGAAGCAGAGGCCTGGTGGAGCATGTTAAGCCTTCTCCTTAGAGAGATCACGTTTCAGGAAATACCCTGTGGTGAAATGGCTGCCCTTGCATCCTGCAGGGCTTAACGGAGCTGCCTGATTGATCCTGGTGGATGGTTTCTTAACAGGTCCATGGATCGCTAAGACACTCTACAACGGAAGCACCCGATAGGTGCCTGCCTATTGATATTTTACAGGCCCTTCTCCTATGCGTTGGCACATTGCCCAAGAGGGGCGGTTCCTAAACAGTCCAGTTGATCTAGTTGTAAACGAACAGCAAATAATTAATTATATAGATGGGTGAACATAATAAGATCACACTCATATGTTTATTTATGAGTATAATAGATCTGGTCACAAAACGACCAATGGATTTGGACAGATCCCCAGTTTTCAATCATATACCCTGACCCCGTGGTAAGCTTACAAAAACAATCACATCCAGGGGAATAATGGCAGAACATACCTACTTTTTTATTATTCAAATTTTCGAGAACGGGCAAAGGAAAATACTCTCAGTGTTTAGCCTGTAACTGATGAAGGCATCGGGGGTTCTAGCTCAGCATTTGTAGTGGCAGAATTGACAGAAATAGATCACCAACAAGATGTAAGGTGTAACATGTAGTCGGGGTATAGTGAACGTAGAAAACTAGTCGTGGGGCAGAGGAGAAAATCTAAACCCACTCGCTTTCGTTGAATGCAACGCCAAGACCAAACTTTTTTGGGTACAGAAAGTAAAAACACTTGACGCAAAATGCACAACGCCAATATCCGAATATATGATTTAGTGACAGAACAAGCCAGGGTGTTTTCGATCTTCAGTGTTTCTGATGCAATATCGGCTAATAACGACGATAGGCAAAGTTTAAGCAGCATGTGGCTTCGGCCATCACTCGCAATTTATGACAGATATACAAGTTAGTTCCGTTATTATTTTAATTAACTTGACTGCCAGTTGCTGTTTCGCTATAAAATCATGTCGTACCGGTTCCGTTAAATAGTCATACCAAAAACTACCACGTCTCCTCGTTCGTTTCTACGTTCCCGATACACTCAACACATGGAGCACCTGGGAATTAATATGATCGGACACAAGTGACTAATATAAAATATTAGAGTGATTTAGGCCCACGTGCATATAGAATATGCGTATGATGAGCATGGTCCGACGTTTCATTTGCAGCGAAGCAGGCGTATTCACATGGGCAAAAGTGCATTCAGACCCGTAACATAACGGCAGTCATTGAGCGTTACTTTAAAATCCATTAACGCTACAAGGGCAGTTTCTAATTACCACTTTTCATATATTTCCCATTGCATTAAATATGGGCGTGCTCAATAATATCTAGGCTATGTGCTATTCGGCTCCATATACTGTAGAACATTTACCTGCACCCACCTATTATGGTCCTATAAAAAGGCATGATTACAACTTCACAAACGTTCATACAAAACCAAAACAAAGATATATATCCCCGAACTCACTTAAACGCTCTTACCTCTTCCCTCCCGCCCCCATTCAGAGTAGGCGCTTCTCCGGTCACAGACACCCCCTGCATTCTCTCTCCCACTCTGGATCACCTCTGTTCACACACGTCGGCCCGGCGTCTGTACCTCCTTGTGGGGTTCGTCTCCCCATCCGCAACAGCCGCGTCCAAGGCGTACACGCATGAGCATATCCTAAACAAAATAATATCAGCCCCTTCTCTCTCCCTGTCTTTTTTCACCCTCCTCTTATTTCACTTAATATTTCCTTTGTTGTTGTTTTCCAGACGCCGACGACTCGGTAAAAAGTAGCTCGGTGTGTGTTCAAGGCTGTCAGAGGATGGACTGAAGATGGAGCGAACAAGAGTGGGGATATGACATCACACTGACTGAATTGAAATTACAAAAAAAAAAAAAAATTCAGCAGGCGGATTCTCCTCCTATATATATCGTCTCGAAACTTCGGTTGGAGAGCCTTGTCGTTTTAATCCGCACACAATTGTTTGCTTGGCTCCCGGTGATGTCACTCACCTGCGTGGGATTAGTTGATCCCCTGTTTATCCCAGGAAAATGCGTTGTCTGAGTCCAAATAACGGAGAAGATGGTTGGGTTAATCTCAGAGAGCACTGGCCGTGAGATAACTCGATCATCCCCAACAAATTCCGCAAACGAGTACTTACAAATGATAGAAAGTGCTACGATCACAAAACCACAAATTGCGCACGGAAACGGGACTAGTGTAAAAGACCACCAATTGCTGTCTCCACGCGCCCTCTGGCGGAGGATTAAAATTGGAACTATAGTAGACCAATAAAATAGTTTTTAAACAAGGTCCAGGGTCCCATATATCAAGCGCCGAGAGAGAATTTTCATCAAGTGATTTTTAAAAAGTAATTTATCCAAGAAGCTACTTTTCATCTTGATAATTTTCATCCCTTGTGAGAATGATAATTTGACATTTAAATGGTGTAAAACTGATATTACAATGTAATTATAATACGTATTTAGGACTTGAATTTACTAGTTGATTGGTTAAAGCTGTAAAATTTGGGCGAGATACACAATATTTAATTTGCAGTTTCCCGGACATTGATTAAGCCAAATCCTGGACTAAATTTCACTTTTAAACTAGACTACTAAAAACATTTCACAAATATGTTTTTAAGTAATCTCACATTCTAACTAATCTTACTTTGAAAGGTCTGCTTTTGGTTTAACTTCAGATTAGTGCAGTATCCCCACTGTATGCACTACAAAGAGTAGCTGGAGCTACCCAGTACATTACTTTGAGTAAACTAGTTTCCGTGGCCGTTTTCGTTTGTACAAAAAGAACGCTGTTGACTTTCGTCTGACTCTATTAGGGGGAGGCCTATAATCCCTGTTCTACCAGCGCATATCACAAGACTTTTCATCATGATTTTTGTGGTGTAAGTGAACCAACAGTATGTCAAATGGTCCATAAAGTCAGCAATGGCATCTGTGAACTGAAATTAAACTAGTTCCCTAATGCTGCCTCTCAAGGCAACCAGGGAGCCAAAATGGATGTCACATTCCCATCAAGTGTCCCCTTTCCACAGGAATTGTAAAATGGCTGTTCAATGAATATTTAAGGTGTGTTGTTCAAACAGTCCTCAAACACTGTTGCTTGTGTAAATGAGCAACTCATTATACAAGGAAGTGAAACAAAACATTATTTAACGATCTAATCTATTGCTACTAATCCAACCCCACCACAACCTCTGGCCACGTGTATTTTGGCAAACAGCATGGGCCAAGCACGACAGGAGACATGTTAGAGGCTATCCACTGTGAACAAGAAAGCTAGCCAAGATAACAGGGCTGCTGATAATACTGTCTCTATTGAAGATTGTGCTATTGCTAGAAGTTTTAAATGTTAAAAGCACTGCAATACAGGGCATTTCCATCAGTTCTGATTGGCCATTCAACACAACACTGCTGTCAGTAGTGAGGATCAGACAGAATAGTGTGGCAGGAAAAATCTGTCCCAAAGAGGAGGAGGGCCCTGTGCATTTAGACCTGCCCAGTAGAGCAACAAGGGACTGGTGAGAAGTCGCCTGAGGCTGACTTTGTGGCTACCACAGCAGCAGTGCTGACAGGAGGAGCATCTGCTGTAGAGACGATGCCAGATCTTACTGAGGACAGAGAAGACTCAGCAATGAGTGCCACGTCAGTGCAGCCCAGAACACTCAGCAGTGGGAAAGCAATACAACACAAAGGGTTGATGCTGCTGCAGCAGCCAAGGGAATCACGATATGCCGGTTCATCAGTAGAGAGCACTGGGTGATCTACTTCGCCCAATTTGAACCGGTGGCGGTTATGTCACAAAAGCCATTCTGTAAGCTGCTTCCTTGGAAGGCCAGGCAGTTTAAGCCACCCATGGCATGGGGCCTGCACAACCTCTGGCCGAACCCCCCACATCGTTGCGTGAGAAACATCATTACTGGCTCCAAAACAGACACTCGACTTCGGCATCCTCGGTGCCAGGCGTGTTAAATCCCAAATTAACTTGATACCTTACAGATAGTGAGATAGTGACTGGTCATTTTAAGGACACTAGGTGGAAGGGCACTTGACAGGAGTTTCAGCTAGCGGACATTCAGGACCCCTGTATCCTGTGAGAGTCGCCTGCTACTTGACAGCGAGGGAGCGACAGTAGGAAAATGATGAAAGGCTTTTTAGGCCTTTTAGACTCTCTGAAAGAGAGGGTTTACAACAATACTTTGACCGAAGAATGAAAAGAAACTCCCTCCATTTGGTTACAGCCAGAAACACTGAGAGATCTGCAGATGGATGGGATTGAGGCGCAGGGACAGGGCACAGCGCACAACTGCCAGCCTCCCTTTAAAAAAGAGGGCTCAAGTAACACCAACACTGCAGGGTGTAGAGACCAAGCGAGACTGATTCCTGAGTTCATGCACATTTCAGAACAAACAATAACGAATGCACATGGACTGGACTGCTGCAGCACTTCAACAGCACGGTTGATGCTGCCTATTAATGAGCAACCCTTTGTTCTGGATACAAATGCCAGCAACAACAGAGTTTGGACAGAATTATCTCGAAATGGACCGGAGAAGAGCATTTTGGTCCACTACGTACCATACTACATGGTGGCAGGCATCCTACAGAACCTGGCTCAGACAGGTCAATGGAGTGCCTGAGGCACCTCATGAGAGATGGTACTGGCCCCATTGCTAGAGTAATATTGAAAAATAATGCACTCTGATATCTTTACAGCAAAGAAAGCCTCCTTGGACTTAAGGCCTTGCCCCCCCGCCACAATACCAAAAAGGATAACTCGCATACTATACTTTCCTTGAGATAATAGGCCCATTCCCATTGACTACTGGGGCTGGAATAGTGGGGCCAGAATGCAAACTACCATATCTTTGATCTAATCAGATAAGATTCCTCTCCATGTTTAGGATACCATTGGTAATAGCATTTGCGCCAGAGCAAAGACAAAACAAATGATTTGATAGCCTATGGTTTGCATCCAGAATTAATCAATCTATTGTGACCAGGGTTGGCACGAGTTTGTTGGTAACCAGCATCTCCTGTTGGCTTCCCAGGCAGCCACTGGTGGGCATTGCAGTCTAATTAGCGTTAAGCCTCTCATGCTGGCTGCATGATCAGCAGTGTTTAAAATGATAGGTGGCCTGAAGGCGATTGGATTACTGTCCCCATGTGATGGAATGAGTAGCGAATAGCCAAAATTCATTAGCACAACTGGAAAATCTAAAGTTAGGGATGGATACATGCATGTATTAATACGTTATGCAATACATTGCACAAACAAAACAGGAATAATAAATGGCCTGACACTACAATCACGAGTGGTAATGTGGCTGTTCAGCAAACAAATAATTTTTGCATTTCTAGAGCACTGGCTGACAGGCTAGCCTAAAATCTGCAGAATATCTTTGGCTAGAGCTGCTGCTGTAACTTGCAGGCTTTCTGATACAGCTGACTGAAATGGCCACTTAGTACCCGATTCACTCATAGAATTACCAGACAAGAAAATTTCACACCCAAATAGTGATTTCAATTAAACATTTAGGCAAGTTAGATAAAAAATTAAAAAATTTAAACCCATGAGAAAACATTAGAGAGCAGGCAAAACACATGACCCCTGTTCAAAAGTTTGCATACCCTTAGTTCTTAATATTGTGTATTGCCCCCTTTAGTATCAATGACAGCATGCAGTCTTTTGTAATAGTTGTCTATGAGGTCCTAAATTCTTGCAAGTGGTATAGCTGCCCATTCGTCTCGGCAAAATTCTTCCAGGTCATGCAGTCTTTGTTCGTCTTGCATGAACCAGACGTTTGAGATCTCCCCAGTGTGGCTCGATGATATTAAGGTCAGGAGACTGATGGCCACTACAGAACCTTCACGTTTTTCTGCTGTAACCACTGGAGGGTCAACTTGGCCTTGTGCTCATGGTCATTGTCGTGCTGGAAAGTCCAAGAGTGTCCCGTGCACAGCTTTCGTGCAGAAGAAAAATTGACTGCCAGGATTTTCTGATAACATGCTGCATTCATCTTGCCATCAATTTTCACAAGATTCCCTGTGCCTTTAGAGCTCACTCACCCCCAAAACATCAGTGAGCCACCACCATGCTTCACAGTGGGGACGGTATTCTTTTCACTTGTTGACCCCTCTCCAAACATAGCGACTATGGTTGTGACCATAAAGCTCTATTTTTGTCTAATTTCTCCAATTTACTGTGTGCCAGAAGCCATGAGGCACATCAAGGTGTTGCCGGGCATATTGCAACCGGCGTTTTTGTGGCATTGGCACAGTAAAGGCTTCTTTCTGGCAGCGCAACTATGCAGCTCAAGTATCATCGTATTGTGCTCCTTGAAACAACCGCACCGTCTTTTTCCAGAGCAGCCTGTATTTCTCCTGAGGGTTTTTCTTTGTATCCCAAATAATTCTTCTGGCAGTTGTGGCTGAAATCTTTCTTGGTCTACCTGACCTTGGCTTGGTATCAAGAGATCCCCGAATTTTCCACTTCTTAATAAGTGAGTGAACAGTACTGACTGGCATTTTCAAGGCTTTGAATATCTTTTAAAATCTTTATAAAGTTCCATCACCTTGTTACACAGGTCTTTTGACCGTTCTTTTCTGCTCCCCATGGCTCAGTATCTAGTTTGCTCAGTGCATCCACGAGAGCTAACAAACTCATTGACTATTTATACACAGACAATAATTCCAATTTAAAAAGCCACAGGTGTGGGAAATTAACCTTTAATTGCCATTTAAACCTGTGTGTCACCTTGGACTGTCACCTGTGTCTGTAACAAGGCCAAACATTCATGGGCATGTAAACTTTTGATCAGGGCCATTTGGGTGATTTCTGTTATCATTATTATTTGAAGGAGCCAAACTATGTGATAATAAATGGCTTCATATGATCACTATCCTTAAATAAAAGACAGGTTTTGCACGATCAGTCATATTTTCAAAATCAATGCCAAAAATTGCACAATTTCTGCCAGGGTATGCAAATTTTTGAGCACTTTACATTTGCAATTTAAATTGTACAGGATTTTCACCTTATCTCCTAGACTAGTATTGTAATGTTCTTGTAAACAGGTCAAAATTAAAATAGCCATTTCCAACTTCTATAACAGTCCACCAGGTGTCAACAGAATTCTTCGTAGAAAGGCAATGAAATTATCCTCCTCATTGAATGTTAGCAACCTTTAATATTTCAAAAGATGTGGGAGACCATAACTGAGCATTTCTTTTCTTTCTTTTTTAAATAGGAAACAATTAGTTTCTGTACTTCTATAACTTCAGTCAAATATTGCATATAATATTCCATACAAAATGTCTGGCAAGCTTAACAAGACTTCCTGTTCATATTTCAAATCTTCAAACTAAAATCTAGGTTCCCCACTGATTTTGCTGTGAATAAATCTTGTCTCTAAGAATTTTCAGTGGATTAGAATCAACAGTTTAGTGCTCATTGCAACAGAACACAGCACGGGCTGTAGAAAGTAGGCGTGACATGCGGAAAGTTTCCATAGGGACGTGTAGGGATCAAGGTGCAGACACACTCATAAAACAAGTCAATAAGGAGGTAAATTTTAGTGCTTTTTATTAGAGATAAGGAGATGAAAGAAAACATCCACCCTCTTTACGTTTTCATTCACAGGCTGTTCCAACTATCTCCCCCCACCCTCCCCCCCACGCTCCTTTTTCTTTCCACCCGTTCTTTTACCCCATCAGCGGATTTCCTGACATTGGTTGATCCAATTCCCAATTGGCGTTTGTAAAAGGAATGTATTTTACACAACACTTCATTGTTTGGTAGCAGTATCTTGGAAGCATTTACAAATAATTAAATGGAATCATAACATAGCTTCTAATTGTGATGGAAGTATTTCACAACAAGAAATGCCACTTCAAAATGTTCCCCAGCCAAAAAAAAAAAAAGGTAAACCTTTACCTAACGTCCTAATGTAAATTGTCATGTTATACCAAGTCACAGCTAAACACAAATATGAAAACTTCGTTTGGCAAAATAAACAAATCATGTATAATTAAGAAGGAACAGTAATCAGAAATATTCAATTTGATAACGGTCTTGGTCTTTATCCAGCTACTCTTTCCTCCACCCATCCATTGCAAAACCTGCAGCCCTCCATCACCCACCAAGGAACAAGAACTTTCTCAACCCTTTGCAATTTTTAAATTTTTTATTTATAGCTTACTTTTCAATCACTATCCTTCATCATAATTTGTTCATTATGTATCTGTGAATTGGAATGATAGCCTGCAATTCTGGAACTTGAAATTGTTAGACTTTTGAGCCTGGGGGGGGCGG
>JAOVYW010030827.1:13990-29363 GCA_025775045.1 Hiodon tergisus
TTTAGCCTGCCCCCCCCCCCCCCCCATGTACAATTACTCCACCCACACCCCATTACCGCCCATACTGGAATGAACAGCCAAACCCCAGGTAAATTTGAATTCTGTTTTCCTACAGGCCTCAGTTGAAGCCTGTGACTAGATTTATACAGGGCTTCCTTCAAGGGAGATCACCGACTGCCCTCCTAGCTTCTCTGCCAGGGTGCGTCGGTCCTTTATGTCCTCCAAACCGTTCACTTGCCACTCGTGCTTGATACCTGCAGACAAAATGAATAAAAAACGGTCAATATGGAATATTTTATTTAGTAATACAAAACTTACTATGGGTGGATATACTTTTTCCCTAGTGGCTTTTGTGCCACTGAATAGTTTTTACTTTTAAATAAAATAGCATTGTTTTAATTGCCATCAATAGCAACAGACCTGGAAGAAATTAGTTTAAGGAGATGTCCTGCTTGGTATCAGACGCTTTGATGTCTCCATGATCATGCGTTTAAGCTCCACATAATTTCTCATTTGCAGCACCTTTTCTCACATACCTGTAAACTTCTTCTTGATGGCATCCTTGGAGCTGGCATAGATCATCTTGCTCTTCAGGGGGGCAGTCTCAGGAGCCCTGGAAGGAAAGAAAGATGAAGGTCAATAGCAGCATAAAGCCTACGCAGGGATCACCTAAAAAGTCAACTCCAGTCATCCTCCACCCACCAATAACTCAATTTGATTGACAGACTATCCTGACATTCCTGGCTGTATCAACGCAAACACCACAACCACCTCTTACCAGAAGATGAAGACCAGGTCCTCTTTTTTGGTCTCCTTGGTCTCATAGGTGGCATCGTAAAGGGCGTAACGGCAGTCATCTGCTGGGAGCATCTTGACAAAGTGCAGGTAGGGGTCTTCAACGGTATTCCCCACATCCCCCAGCAGGATCTCACGGCCCTCCTCTAGGACGATGTGCTTCTTGTCCTCACTCAGGCAGAAGAGCACCGCCTTCTTCCTCTTCTTCTTCTCGTCCTCGCCTGCCTGTGCCTTGCGCACCTTCATCTCGTTGAAGACTGTGATGACGTCATCTGTCACTGTCACACCGGAGGCCTGCAAGGCAGGAGGGAGGGTGTCTGTCAAAATTGGCAACAGGCAGTCCTTCCTATGCTCAAGATGTGCGTCACCCAACATGTGTGACTGTGACTCAGGAGAAAATGCAGTCTTTTGCGCCTGGTTTAAGTACCGTAATAGGCTTTTTAAGAGATTTTACCCGATTTGCTGTTGAGGTTCAACACTCATTTACCTGATGTAACTTAATCTTTGTTCATTAAAGCATTTACAACTTGCTTTACCTCTACTTTGTCTATTCACTCACGTTGCAGATGCCATGTGTCCCTAATGAGCTGCTTCAAGTTTAGTGATACAGAATCAGTTTGACATTATAAACTGCTTTGTTAATTTTGAATCGCAAGCCTCATTTATATGGACCGTAGAATAGCAGGTTACAAGCCAGGTTCATCGGCATTTCTCCGAATTGTTCACACCCACTGTAGTCCAGGCTGTTGTGGCACACTGGTTGTGCTTTGGCTCATTGACCATGTGGGTTTGTTCAAGCTGTAGTTATGCATCACGTTGGTGTTGATTTTAATTTCCGTTGCTGAAGGTATCTGAATGAGGCTGGTTGTCATGACAATTCTCTACATACGCAGACTCCCAGCATATTAAGGGCAGAAATTGACTCTTTATAGCGAAGCGAAAATGTAGCTAAACTAGTCAGTTCAAGTACAGGTTTTCAAAATTGATTCTCTAGGCTTTGCCAACTAATCCGTCACATAACCTGTAACGCTTATTTAAAATAAATGCAGAGACACAAGCAGAATATTTGAACTTTAGCTAAATATTCTTCGTAACTAGGTTTTTAAACTTAACCTTAGGAAGAGTAATTCCTATAATGGTGTATTACATAGGCCTACATAGTAATCACACAATTGAAGAAAAAAAAGTAATGCATCCAGCACTTCAATCATCTAACAATGGAAGTCCACAATTCACCAACCCACTAATCCAAGTCATTGTATGTTACTGTGCCATGTGGCTGACCAGAACTCGGCAAACCTTTTTTTGCCATCCAGCCCCCAATGTATGAATATCGCCCGTCATCTCGCTTTACTCTTGTCCATGTGACAGCTATCCACCATGCGCTCAAAAATAGAGGACGCTGCCTGAACCATCTGCACACCGACACTTGGTGCTCAAATTCCTAGAGGCGTATAAGTATGGCGAGCCGTCTGCAGAAACGCGTTTCATTTCCTGTGCTATTCAGTGCCATTTCAGAATTTGTGTGTTGAGCACTGTCTGCTTAAAATCTTTGTTCAATTGTTCCCTTAAAGAATTTCTGCAACCATTACCGTAATGAGAAGAATGCACCCCATCTTGTCATTTAACCAACTCACTAAAAGTTCATTTTCTCAGTCAGTCTACATTTCCTGAATTCTGGGGAATCTCAGAATACATAAACATCTATATTCACTTAAGACTTACATATACCAAGAAAGCCAGGGCAGTTCAATACTGTATTTTAACACAGCATATACGCATATAGCTAAAAACAAAGTGGTTTCTTCTAGAAATTGGCATTTCATGGAATGTACATTATTTAAAGAAATTACTTTTCAATAAACCATTCATTGCAGTGACCAGTTAGATTTATAGGACCAATTACCTGCTTTTCATTGACATATCTACAGGGTAAAATTCCCTCCCTGTTCCAGCTGACAGACAAAAAATAATTCTCCTGAGGGGATGCGCAGATTGTGCAACCAACAAGAGATTGAAATGGCCATACTTCTCCAGACCCAGTAATGAATAAGTGTAAAGGCATTTACTGTGGGCTTGGGATTTGACATACAGAAAAAGGAGACGGCTTCAGATACCCACAGTGCAATGAGGCACTTTCTGGGAGAGGAAGCCGTTTGAATCATTATTGTGAGTATTAGGGTACCACTGTGCGTTAGACGGAATACATGGAGCACCGGTACATGACCTGGCAAAGGAATCTCGTTAGAACAGACGAAGACTCTACAGACAACAGGTTTCTCTGTATGAAAATCCAATCACTGAGTCACATTATCAAAAAAACTGATGGAATCTTGTGATTCTCGTTATCTTACACAGGACAAACTAAAACCTGGATGAGAGGGAGGGAGACTGCACATATGCTAGCGATGCAGAGAGAAGGCAAGGCCTGTCTGAGTGAACCAGGGAGAGGCTACACACATGGCAGCCACGCAGAGAGGAGGCACGGCCTGCCTGAGTGAACTTGGGTTGGTTTTCTGTGGCTCAAGTCTGCCTTGTTCCCAGTGCTCCAAACACAACGAGCATCGCCGTGCCATGGCTCGCCAAGCAGATGACAAATCCCATGTCTTCACCAGAATGCATGATACGTAAGGGCCGCAAACTATGCTGGTTTTGGTTATGCCTCACCCTTAATTACATCTGAGTCATTGCAAGTGATCTCACCTGGTGCTTCCCCACATACTGCAAACTAGCGTGAAAACGCCAGACTGTTGCTCACAAGGGCTGGAGCGACACCCTTGCTATAACACAATCATCAAATTGTTCAAAATTCAATTAAACAACAATTTGGAGTGTGTCTATGTGCTTGGTGTTTCTCTCCCATAGAGACAGTTGACTGTAAGATAAGAGGATATGAAAGTAAAGGGTATGACAGCTCAGACTAAAAGGTACAAACAGATCAATTACCAGACTTAATAGGATAAGTATAAAAGCTCATTAAGGGGGTGACAGCAAACTGAACATTTTTGGGACTTGACAACAGAACTAAACCACAGTAGTCTCTGCAAAGACCCTAATCTCTTAGATAACGAGGAGCACAGGACAAGCACGAGCACATTGGTATGGCAGCATGCAAACGAAACAATATTCAGTGTTCATTTTAAAAACTCAGTTAAATCTAATGTAAAATCTGTCTAAGGTATCGATTTCAGATTGTTTCCTTTTGCTTCTCAGAACTGAAATTAATAATTTAGTAGGGCTACATCCAGTCACAGTTGTAAAATATTTTAAGCCCGAAATTCAAGCCATTCAACAAAAAACCCAAGGCAAATTCAAAGAACTGTCGTCAGCAGGCTATTTAAGTACTTGAGGACTAGACGTTACCCTTTTTTCCTCTCATATCTCTCAACGGTTTGATGAGGTATCAACTTGAAATTAAAAAAATTCACATTACCTGGTTTTAAAGGTGCAAACACCACCAATCATGGTAACTAAGACCTACCAGCCCTCAGACTGGGATCATCTACCCCTGGGCTGCGACGAGGGAAGTTACTACCCATTTGGTAGGAATGGTTGTGTAGGATGATGCTTACAGTGGGTGTGTAGATCAGTGGTGTGAAATGGACACCGTTAAAAAATTGAGCGTGGTGTTCAGTGCCATATTACATAGTAGAAAAAAGCCTTGCTTACAACAGCCAATATTCAGTTGCAGATATGGATCATTAAGACACTTAGGGTTACATCAGTTCTTTCCATATAAAGTATGTTTTAAATTTATTATTTCATTCATGTAGGTCTCTGACCTAAACGGATACAAACTAATGTGTAGTCAAACTCAAGTACATCAAACTCGACATAATTCATAACTTTTTAAAAAACGAAAAAAAACTCCAAATTTTAAGGATTACAAAACACACAAGATTAACAACTGGAATTACAGAAAAAGCGTTTTCTATCAGACGGCAATAGACCCTGAAAGTGACTGGATAAATTACGAATAGACAGGTACCCCAAAAATTATTAAAAATAAGAATGTGCCGAGATGTTTACACAGTCGATCTCAGCAATATCTGAAATAAAAATGTTCTACGTATAGTTTAAAAAAAATAATTGGTTTTAGGTGTGCACAGAAGGACGTTTTAATTAGCATGGCGGTACAGATTTAATCGCACGCTAAATTCAACTACACACGAGGTTAGCTTCAAAACAGACATTAAAGTAGCCATTAGTGAATGGGTAAAACAGAAGTGAGGCTAAAGGTTCGTTTTCTTGTAATGATACGCCGATTGAACCCAGGTATATTTTATCAGTGTAATACTCACGCATGACATGCATGCACGGGCAATAGTGAATGCAATAGCAGAATACCATTTTCATACGTCAACCACGCTTGCGACACAGTTTGTAATCGCTTCGTTTAAAGAAAATAACTTTGATTTTATTTGATCTAAAATTATGCCGTTGTCATAGTAATCCCAAGAAGATAAACTAATTTTTAAAGGCCGCCGCAATGACACCTCCCCCACCCCAAACAATTTGAAATAATATATGTACGAGAGGATGGCGGTCAGCTTTTTTTTTTTTTTTTTTTTTTTTTGAAATCGTTGTTTCACTGCCCAACTAGGAACAGATGAAATGGAGCGGGTACACTTAAATCGTGAAATGCTCGTTCAGAATAAATAGCAAAAACGACGTATTCAAATTTTGATTCTTCGACACAAATCACCACACCCCACCAAAAACGTGACAGGTCAAGGCGCAGCATATATGTGACATGTCTAGAACCACACCAATGTGTACTTAACTCAGTCAAGCACAGGTGACTAGCTAAACTGGGCCGATACGATAACCGAGGCTTCGTTGATATTTTAATTTCGATCAAATTAGGATTACTAGTTTTGAACACCGAAAGAACATATGCCGCACGCTGCGTAAAACACAAAACAGTCAATCTAAACGCGAAATACAGTAAAGGCCATTTTACGCTAAGATGTTCGGTCGGTTTTTAGATAAGATGTTGAACAAAGGAAGAGGGAGGGGTGAAGAACATGGCTGCTGTTCGGGCAAACTGCGTAATGTTCCTTTGACAAATCTCATACGGTACGCTAGCGAGTATACAATACTTTTAAAACCATGCTAAGCATTCGCTTGTAAGCGGTTCATTTTGGCGCATTAGCTCCAGTGAGACTCCAAGAGTCGTATAAATGCCTCAATCTCGACTTCTTTGAATTGGCTGATTTGAGTGTTTTGCACTGACGCGCAATGCCATAGCTACTCGGCGAAACTAGTGCCTATAACCAGGAAGAAGCAGGAAAAACGGATAGCTTAGTAAAGAGAAAACACAACCCAATGTGTTACTTTCTCTCAAACCAACAGATATGCAACTTGAAAAATAATATTATTATTGGTCAGTAATAACTCAGTTTTTAGGACACAATTTGGCTGAGATGAATAGCAAAATCTATCTTAGGGTGGGGCCGAACGCAAGAGACAAGAGGTTTGGCCATGCGCTGTAAACCAGCCAAAATGATATAGCCAAAACGACGTCAGAAGAGAATTATACCAATGTATTTTTTTAAAGCACTAATGCACTTTAGCAAACTAGCCTGTATGACAAACGGGTAACTAGTATGTCTATTATCTACAACACTGGTAGCGAACCGTCTGTCAGCCTCCACAGATGACAAAGGAAATCGCGATTTCAATATTATAAAATAAAATTTTAAAGCTGAGTCGAAGCAAATTCTGTTTCTCCTAATGATTAAAAAGTAGCAGCTGCCAGCGTACATGGAACATAGCAATGGGGAAAGACTAGCGTGTCGAAGAAAGCCCCGGGAGACACCGTGGCAGACTGAGGCTTGCTTGGATAAAGACAGGCCCGGCTGACGGAAAGAATTATAATGGAGGAAATGGCGCCATTTGTTTGTTTTGTTTTTTTAAAGATTTTTCTCCCCTTAACCCGGTATTACCATTACAAATCAGGGCGGAACGACTACAAAGCAGATAAATGCAATCTAGCATGTTGTTGAGTAACTGAGCTCGTTAAATGGCTACGGTTAATCCAAATGCAAATATATTTTCCTCTAAAAAAACCCGAATAAAACCGCATTATGTAGTGGTGAATTTCATTCGAAATTAATAAAAGGGTGTCATTAGAATAAATATATGCAACAAAACAAACGAGAGAACTACCAATATTCTTGTCGATGTTCAACACAAAGATTCGTGGTTTATCGACTTTTAAAGGCAGTAAACTGGATTATTTTAAATATAGACATACCATGGTTGCTTCTCTGTGTCGGCGTCTGAATCGGAATTGAATGAAAAGCGATGCGGTCTCGTCCTCGCACACACAACTGACACACTGGATGGCCGCGCGCCTGACGATGCCGGTGGGAACGGGCGTCCAGAGACTAGGGGTATGATCTTAAACCGTAGAGCATCATGGGAACCGAAGTCTTTATTTTGGTTCACCAAGCCCCCATGCTAGTTAAAAAGTAAAACGAAATGCCGGGATGTCTATGGCTTTATTAATGTATTTTTTGTGATTATGTTAACAAAGCAAAGTAGGCAGGATTTTAATTGAAACTACATAAAGTCGAAACTTCTAAAGGCTGTAATCTCGTAGTTGACAACCTCTGCACTAATCATAAATCATTAATCAAAAGGAACTCTCTAGTGTCACAAGTTTACCATGTTCTCTTGCCTCCTTGTTCTTTTTTTCGCTGCCATTTACAATCAAAACCTGCTGTTAACACAAATATAACTTTTGAGAAGCAGGTGTAGGGAAAGAAGATCTCATATATGATTTGAACCCAAACTGTATGCCCATATACAGCACACTGAAAGGCCCAGAATGAGGCAGCCTACAGGTGTCTCAAATACTAGTCACAAAACAAGACATATAACGATTTGTTTGTGTCTTAAAAGCTTTCCTTTTGTGTCTATTATGAATACTTTTTGGTTTTAAAACCAGAAATTACACATTTGTAACAACACGAAATGAAATAAAAATAGATGCATGGTTTTGGTTTTCCAGGGTAACTTTGAACGAACTCATGAGGTTGCCCTGAAATCCAGCCGAGCTCGCAGTATATAGCTGCACTAACTTGTGAATTGTGCCAACTCAATACACAAAATAAACTTAGTTTGATGTGTAAATAGGCTACTTTGTATAAACTTGGTTTTTACTAATATACAGTTTTAAAACCAATCACAAAGCAAGATAAGCAGGATAAAACCTGAAAAGTGGACCACAAGAGGTTTGTAGGATTTAAATTTAATGTTGACGGCTATGTGAAAAATAACCAAACGTTAATTGGCGAATAACAGAAATATAATAATTTCAGAAGAAAAAAAACGTTTAAAAATAAGCAAACTAGAAAGTATTTAAAAGTAAAATAACACCTCAACACTGTCCCTCATTTTGTGACAGGTCCTGTTCTCTCGCGGTCTCTCTCTCTCTCTCTCAGAAAAGGTTAGCTGAACTTGCTTCCAAATAAGGAAGCGAATGTTTGCGGCGGTGCGCGTGCCTCACGCCACTTCATGCACACCAGGCGGCTCGCGGTGCCGATCGCCATATAAGGCAATAAGGGCATAGCATTTTTACGGCAAAATTCGACACGATGGAAGACAGACAGTGGGCTTTGTGCTGTGCTGCGGGGGGAAGAAATCAGAATCGAGGCAGTATAGGGAAGGAGACTTGCATTAATGAGTGACCTAGAGGAGGAGTTGAAGTGACAAAAAGAGTAAGAAGGCGGTACGAAGACCAATGTATGTAGACGAAGTATATATACATTTCATGTCACATTGGAGATCGTATTTTTATCGAAACGTTAAGTTTTTATCAAATCTGTCAAGTGGACCCTCCCGTTAATTATAGTTTTATTTTTTATACATATAACTATGTAAACTTACGCATGGTGACATAGAACGTACACTCAGTCACATTTTTTATTAAGGAATACAGATGATACCTGTAATTACTTTTAAAAAAACAATAAACTACAATCACAGACGCAGGTGAAATCCTGAAATATTTACATTGGTACATAATGATTACACTACCTAACAAAATGGTAGACATCCGGTATGTTTGGCAGAAGTATATCCAAGAAGTTATGGAAAACAGTTAAAGCGATACTCATATCATTTGACATTTCAGATAAAATGCTGTCACCTAGTGTCCGGATATGAAAACTGTATCCTTGTCGCAAAGGGACTTTATTTAGGGTTTATTTAAATATTTGAAAGTATTTTACTCTTTGTAAAACATGCTAAATCAGTAAAATCATTATGAATCATGTATGGCTGTGATGATTAAAAATACAGGAACGCATGTTCATTTTTTATTCATTATTATTTAGAGTAAAAGGTATAGGGTAAACTGTAAAGTAACTGCAAACTAAAGCCTACTGGTCCATTAAAGCGGGAGGTCTCTTAAAATAAAAAAGACAACACTAAACTATATGCAAACTATATTAACACTGACATGTTTAAATAGAACTGTGTTTTCATTTAAAAATACAAGGGATTTATATCTAAAACTCTTATGTTTAATAACAAAATTTACTGTTCAGAAAGAACTTTAATCACACGAACTGTTCTTTTTTAAATTTTGAATTAAGATTACAATAATAAATTAAAGAATAGAATATAATTTGATACTTCGATAGATCTCAAGATATCAAATATTTGTGCAGGTGCATCTGTCTGAAAAAGGTCCTACAAAATATCAACAAGGAAAGGAAACCAAAACAATGTTTTAATGTAAGGTGCACAAAAGTGCTTAAATGCTTTTTTCATACTGGCAACAGATAAGGACACTGATCCTTCCATTAATTCAAATTATTTGGAGGTGTACCACCAGTTGATTCCCTAGCATGGCGAATTGAATCCAAGGGCATTTATTTCTCAATATAAACCTATAATGTTCAATTGAAAAGTTATACAAAAAAAATCTAATAGTCACATATAATAAAGTACAAACCAAATTCAAAATAAATCATATATGTTACATTCATTACAAAGGTTAAACATTCTATAAGTTATGTAGGTGCATGCAGACCCTGGACAAGGAGAGATGCTTAAATAAAGCACAGTAAAACAGTTCCATCAAGGCCAAGTGGATACTCTGGTTTGACCAAAAACATCCATCTACTTTCTCATTTCAATGATGTTTCTTCAAAGTTGGTATACCTCAGAGTCATGCATAGGCTACTTTTTCACCTTGTTTCTTATTTGCAAACCTTGAAAAATCAATGTTGTGACTTTTTAAAATTAAAATAAGTGCAATGACAGCATGAGGATAAAATGTTTGGGGCCCTCTAAACTCTCTCCTCATCCAGGTAGATGAGTAGCATCAACGCCTGCATGCACCACCATACGTTTCTGAAATGTATTTCCCTAGAATTTACAAATAAAGGCAAATCACAAACAATTTCTTGTCCAACATAGCTCACCACCCAAGCAACTCCATCCATACCAGTAAGCATGGTGGTGGCAGCCTCCTATTACCAGGATGGGGCTGGGGAATTTTAAATTGAGTGGAACAAACCTTCTTCAATCTGCCAAATACAAACAATTACTTTTCAAGCCAAAGCTACATTGAAACGGTGTAACAAGAAGAAACCTAAAATTCGGTTTTAGGATGTCAACAATGCAGGCTGGTGGCGGCGGTGTGATGATGTGGGCTGTGTTTTCGTAGCACGCATTTGGTCCCTTGAGAGAAGCAATGTTTGAAGGCCACAAGAAATCTGAAAATCATTGCTGATCAATTGCACCCCCCTCATGGCATCTGCGAATGGGTTCTTTGAGCAGGATAATGCTGAATGCCACAAGGCAGGGATGGTTAGGATCGCGACAGTGAATTCCACTCACTGCAGCGGCCTCCCCAGTAACCAGATCTCAATCCAGTCAAGCATCTGTGGGATGAGATGAAAAGAGCTATTCAGGCTAGAGATCCTCTACCATTCAATCTGATACAACTATGGGATGCAATGTCGACATGGGCCAGCATCACTGTAGCGCCCGTTTGACACCTTGTTGAGTCCAAATTAACTGAATATAAAAATTTGATTTTTCATTTTGTATGGTCCTTGAACTTTTGTCAGTTTTCAATTCAGTGCTTGGTTAAGATGAGGGGTAGGCAGTTTTGGGGCAGCAGCCAGGATAGGGTTTTGCTGACTAGGTTGAGGTTAAGACACTGTGAGCTCAGGATGTGTATTTGGGTCATAGATAAGCACTCAGGCAGATTGTGAGGAGGTGTAGAGTCATGGCAACAATCCCTCAGTTTCCATTTAATTCTAGGATTGTACTATCGAGAGACGGGATATCTATTGTAAATTGACTGCATTAGGAGTGACCACATACTTGCTACAGACACTCCTGAGCCCAGTGGAATATTGCGACGAAGTTTTGGCAGTCGTTTTCAAACTGCACTCCTGGTTGTAATGTTTTTTCGTGTCAGGAACCGTGCTTCTTGACTCCTCTGGGTGGCAGCAATACGCCTAAAAGCGTTCAGTCCGCCGGAAAAATGACAAGGTGGCGCACAAGACGTAAGCAAACATATTAGTTGACGTTTTAGGCCCTTGTTGGTTTCCGTAGTCTCAAACATGGCGATCCATGCTGGACCCAGTTAATTTACAACAGTCGTTTCTAGATAAGAGGTAGAGTAAAATGGGGGCTCGATGTCTCTTAGGTGTACCCGTTGGTCATTCGTATTTTGTAAATCGATGTTGTATGACTATTTTGTTTAATCGTCAAATGCTAAAATCGACTAACATTGCTTATGAGAGCCAGTCTACGAAACGACTAAGCGAGATGGTTACCAACACTGCCAGGGCAACCCGCATAATTTTGTACGCATATGCACCTATGTTGCCTGAACTAAATAAACCCAACAATGGGTACTGCGCATTACAGATATTGCGTTTTCTGGGGAATAACTGCATACAGCACAGCGATCGTTTCTGTCCCGGCGTATTAAGGTCTAACAGTGCAATTCGTTCATGGTTACCGACACAGAAACGATTCCTTTTCACAACCCATGGTCTATATGGAAGTGCTATCCCATCTCCCTTCTATTCAACGTCAACTGCGGTAGCGAAAGACGTGGTCCTTTTCCAGCACGATCGAAGTGGGTTCTTCCGGTTGCTATCACTGTTCTGTGCGGGTCAACTGGTGTTTTGGACATACCTTGCCCACTTCGCCTTTACCGGTCTACGAGATACGAGCGGCAGCGCCACTGAGATTCGCGACGACACAAAGACAAGCATTGGAAAACTTTGGGGAAGTGGGGTGAATTTAGGATCTGATTCATGGAGGTTCGGATTCACCCTCGCTTGTCTCGCTGTGGGTGAGTTTACTTTTAGACCCTTTTAAATTATCCTTTATGATGTCACTTTACTGACGGTTTTAATGATGGAAGAATGCTGCCATATCCCCACATTTCTCGCAGTTTCATACAGGTTAATTACAGCTGGTTATAATTATAGTTACAAAATTAAGTAACTTAAAATGGTTTCACCACATTTATTTGCTCTTAATTATGCTTATAATGTTTACCTGTTACCTGAGTGATTCCAATGCTTTATCTCTGCATTGTCAGAAAACTTCAGACTCGAGTGTGTTCATTCATTTCTTCTCTCAGGAGCAGCCATCGTTGGACTTGGGGTTCTATTTGGCCGTCGGTCAGTCAGCAGGGTGATTCTGCACAAAGGGGGTTGCGCAGTTACCATAACAACGCAGTCACCCTTCGGCATTGACAAGGCTCAGTGCCTCCGTGTGCCCCTGGGACATGTAACCTGCCATGCCCACAGACAGGAGTCTCCTACATTCATACCACTCCGGGTCAAAGGTCATCGATTTTACTTCTTGTTGGACAGGGAGGGGACGATGAACAACCCCAAACTGTTTGATATTACTGTGGGGGCCTATCGGACACTCTGAGGGGTATGCAGCACATTAAAAAACACTCCCTGTTTGACTAATAATGGTAATGATTGATATCTGTTTGGGGATCATTACTAACACACCCATGTTTAATATATTTAAATTTGATTGGAAAAAAAATGCAATGCAGAAGTGTACACAAATATTCCTTGATTCTGTCTTTGACTTGTACGGGTAAAGAATGTATGAATGGATTACATAAGAGTAAATCGGAATACATTTAATTATGATTGTTGTTCTTTTTTTCCAGTTTGGGAACCAAAGTTCACTCAAAGGTTAGGAGAGAGGGAAGGCCCCTACTAGTCTGGTTACTCCAAATGGTACCTGTGTCACCCAAAGGAGTCTTAGAAAATAAAGTTGTCCTTGTGACTTTGCAGCCATACACTGTGTGCATCTTCCCTTTGTACTCAAGCCTTCTCCAGTCACCTCACTGCGTTACAGATTGTCCTCGTACTTTTGATTTTTTGCTTGTGTCATCAAAGCCAACATACTACTTTTATAATGTCACAAGAACATTTGTGTTAGCAGGCACTGTTTGTGTGTGTTTATTTGATTAATATACAGTGCCTTGCAAAAGAGACCTTATCATATTTATTAATATGACTATTAATTAATCTACACAACCTATTCCACACTGAACTAATCAACTGGTTAATAGTTTGTTAAAATGGTGTTAACATGATTGCCTATATATTCACCTGAAAAAAGCATAAGGCCAATTAAGATCTGGAGATTGAGAGATTGAGATCTGGAAGGTCCATCATTGCACCCATACACAGCCTAGAGCTGACTGTCCCTCCAAAATAGTCAAGAAGAAAACTGGAAAGGAATGGGTTGTAAATCCAACAGCAACGGAAACAGCTACAGCTACATGAGTTAATAATAGCCTCTTCACAACACATCAAGCTAGCCTACATGGTGGAAAGAAGGAAACAATTTCTTAAAGCAAACATCTCAAATCTCTTATGTAATTTGGAACAAAGTATTTAAATGATACAACAGGTGTGTGAAAAATAACGTATGTTGTAAAACGTTTCGGGTTGGACGAGACCAAATTGAAACTTTTGTGGTAAAATCTTTGGTCTACAGTGAGTGTACAGAAGTTACCGCATGTTATGTCGTCCTGCTGCAGACTAAAGATGACTGGGGTGGGCAAAGCTATCAAACGTTTTACAGATCTGGAACTCAAACGTCTGTTCCTGTGCACCCACTTGTGGCAATGAGTGGCATTTAGCAAACTTTCCTCACAAATCTACAAAGTACAGTTTCTACCTGTTCCTACACCCTACAGTTGTCCCGTAGTCCTGTAATAACTCCCCTGCAAAGGTGACAGAATAATACCAACAAAAAAAAGAGTGACAAAGGATAATAATTGTGAAAACATATTTAAAAACCAAAATAAATAATAAAGAACAATAATTGTTTAAAGAGTAGTCAGGATATGGTTCCAGGAATTCTGGTGCACAGATAAACAATAATAAAAATAAAATATTTACAGTACAAAATATCTGGACTCCAAACATACTGATTGTAATTCCTACTTAACACTTCGGCTATGGCTGATTTTCGTTTTTTTTGTGGTTTTTTTTCATTTGATGTAGTCGGTAGTTGGAATTGGGGAATGCTGAAACTGCAAAAGTGATAAAATCGGACACACCAGTGAATTCACTAAAACGAACGACAATCTGTGAAAATAAAGTTACAGCTTAGCAAATAAAATTAAGCAAACGAGATTAATGAATTTACTTAATTAGAATCACACATGAAAACAAGAGCCGCAAGTTCTTGCTTAAGTGAGCTTCATTTGTGATTAAACTGAGCCTGCATTTAAGACTTCTGAGGATGACTAAATAAATATAAATTGAAACCAAGTTAGAAAATTGGATCAATTTCCAGGGGTTTCCTCACCACAAGTTTGTGGAACAGGTTAGCTAAACTGTCTGCAAAGCACACACGTTCGAATTCCGTTTACTTAGCAGGAAGGTATGTAACAAAATACTGCAGTTTCTTTCTGCGAGCATTTGGTTTGAATTAACCCCAATTTAAGTTATTATAACACGACACCAGTGCCCTTCATATATGTAGGATATTTTAAGTATAAAAATGGTACTCTATTAACGTTTTTGACCGTTAGCGTCTTCGACAATTCGTTTAACATTCCTGTCTTTAAAAAAAAATTCAGTTTCCGTATTGAATCCAATAAATGAATGGCATGAAAATGAAAGTACATTCCTCTAGTCCCTTGAGTAGACACGTTTTCCAGACTGATTATTGAAAGTCTTAGATGGACATAAAACAACAAGGATAACCTCTCGTCAAACAACCTACTTGCAGAGTCAACTCAGCAAGAGTAGTAGGAATGACCAGGTGGCTAGATATAAAATACCCTGTTAATCAATGGGTCCTCTAATTTTGAAAATAAACAACACTCTGTTTGATTTACTAGCTCTGTGCTCTAGGGCAGCTGGTGGTGTACTGGTATGGTGACAGGCTGGAAAGGTTGCTGGTTCAAGTCCCACTCCTGCTGTTGTACCCTTGAGCAAGGTACTAAACCTGAATTGCTTCAGTAAAATATACACTATATGGACAAAAGTATTGGGACACCTACACATTACACCTACAGGAGCTTTTATGACATCCCATTCTA